>PVKA01054171.1:0-10893 GCA_004027165.1 Ctenomys sociabilis | reverse complement strand
GATAGTCTTATCAACGTTTTCACAAGCTCATTTATAATCAATAAGTGTGATTGAACAGCAGCATAAATGCACCTCTCATTCCCAGATCTTTTGCCCCCATAATAGGAATCTGTGCTCCTTCCAAAAATGCCCAGATGTAGAAATTCACACCACATGGAGAGCTCATTCCTGGACTTCCTGAGGGACTTAGATCTGGTGAAATGCACCGTGCAGACAAACACACCCGGGCCAGGCGCCAGGGACGGCCCTTCCTTGCTGCCAGAGTCCTCAAATAAATGGAAAAGGAAACAGGGAAATGAAAATTTGCAGGTGCTGCAGCTCCAGGAGGAAAGTGACATTTATTTCCCCAGGCTATCACCCAGCATCTTGGTGAACACCCTGGCAGCTCAATTCAAATCCCAGAGTCCTGGCCTAGAAGGAGTTGTTAGCAGACCAATCAAGCAGGCTTCTCCAGTGTCAGTCAAACCCTGCCTGCCACTGTCATCAGGTCCCCACAGAGCCTCCCGTGACTTCTGCAGCAGCAGGCCCCCCAGGCGGGCCTTTGCTCCTTTACAACGACCAGAGGTGGGGGAGGCGGGCTTCCGGTGCCAGCCGTCTGCCTTCAGCATGGTATTGTCATTTGCACTGCATCCAAACCCTGAGCTAGTGCTTGAGTTCTTGCCCCAGGGAATGGGGACCATCCCGGTCCCCAGGCTCTGGCTATCAGCAAAGTGAAATCTCAGGAGAAATAAAGGCTTGGTGCCTTCTTGCCTTGTGTGACTCAAACTTATCGCTTTCCAGCAATTCTGAGTTTCAGTCTTCCAGACAGAGCTATGGCTGGCGCCCTACGGTTGGGGGGCTGTGGCTGGTTTGCACCGGTCCCCCCCCCCCACCAATGCCTGTCACCAGTTCAGGTAGAGAACAAAAGCGACTTCAGTAATACTGGGTGGGAATTTCCCAGTGTGCAGGTTGCTACCAGGAGGACCGCTATTGTTAGGCAAATCTGTTAATCAACCCCCCTGGCCTTCCTCATTGTAGCTAGTCCCGCAGGAATCTGAGCTTGAGGTTATTTATGAACCAACTCAGCCACCACTGTCTTCAGCATCCAAAAGGGAAAGTAGAAGAGATGCACCTCCTTCCTGTGGGTGCTGGGACCTACAGCCCCTTCTCCAGCAGTCCGCACCCAGGGAAGCCTGCTGCTCACATCCCCACTCCAGTTTAGTCTTCCAGCCCTTAGGTTTTTCTGCCCGTGCCCTTCTCTGTTTCTCCGGGACAGCAGCAATTACTCGCGGAAGAACCAGCTCACTCTGTGGCCACTGTGCGTGGGCATGCGCGGGTCAGGCACTCACAGGAGCCCCTGGCGTGGACCTCACTGTGAGTCTTGGGGGAACCATGGGTGCCTCGAGTACAGATGGGGAGACAGAGTCAGAGTGGGTATCAGCGACCTCGTGCACCCATGGGGCACTGCTCTCTGCCATCACTGGCTGTCTGCTCTTGCTGAGGCCGATGGACTTAGGGTGCCAGCAGGGGAGGACCCGCCAGGGAGCCTTTGTCCTTCTGTGCGCTGTGGCCCTGCACTCTGTCAGTACAGGGTCTTACTACGCAGCTCAGACTCATAACGATCCCCATTTTCAGCCTTCCCAGTGCTGGATTGCAGGTTTGCACCACCACTCCTGGCCTCGGTGGCCAGCTCAGTGCGCCCCAGGGGCGGGGCTGGCGCAGCATGTGGTTCTAGGGATGGAACCCTGGTCCCAGTGCTTCCCTAAGCAGGCACTTAATCTGCTGAGCTTTCTTGCCGGCCCTCTCTTGCTTTCTTTCCTTCCAACTTCCTCCTCCCTCCCTCTTTTCCTTCCTTTTGATATTTTTTGCACACTATGAACTTCTCAAAGCCCTTTTCGTCTTCTCCTCTTATTTGAGTGTCTGGAGAGCAGGGTAGGTTGGCGAAAATAAAATAGGGAGTGGAGCATCTTTAGGAAGCTTGAGGGAGACAGAAAGCCCCAGCAAATAGGTGGCTGCGGCTGGTGTTGGCAGGGCTGCCCCCTCGCGCACCGCAGGGAACCTGTTCACATTACTTGTGTTCTATTCACAGCGCCCCCTGGAGTTAGGCAGTGGAATGGCTCTGAAATCCGGAGAACGGCAAGCAGACACTAAATCAATGGGAACGTCTGCTCTTCCTGAGTTTTACTCCATGGCCTGGAAAACCTGCCGTCGTTATGCGGGTGCTGGATATTCCCGGATGCAGGGCCGGGACACCCAGGGTCTAGAGGACACTACTCTTGGTCCCTGGTGGGTGTGTGGGCCCCGGGGAAGGCAGCCAGCAGCTTACAGAGCCACCTCTGAGGATCTACTGAGACGAGGAGCCAGTGTGGACGTGTCTGCAGGTCCCCACATTCATTCACGTCTTCAGCAAATCTCTGCCTCTGCCTAGTTCCTGGCACTGTTTCCCGGGTGCTGATATAGCTGTGACCCGGACAAGTGAGGCCCGATTCTTTCAGAGCCACCACCAGCCTGGCCAAGGTGGCCCAGAAGGGCAAAGGGAAAGGTGCGACCCAAGGCCTCATTTAGAGCACGTGGGAACAGTGTTTGTGCGCTTCAGAGGGCTTCTGTTTCTGTTTCTCCAAGCAAAGAGCTTTCCTGGCACTGGCCTGGGTGAGTCAGGCAGAGCTGGGCTGGGCCACAGGAGGAGGCTGTGACACTGAGCTTCTGAGGAGAGGAAGGGGACCTGTCCCTGCTGTCCTGATGAGATGGCCTGAGAGCAGCTTCCTTTGGGAAGGCTCTGGCCACCAGCCCAGAGCTGGCTGGGGGCGTGTGTGGAAGGAGTTTACCCCAAATGCCCGCACTCAGGGACAGAGACCAATCTGTTAAATTGTGGTATCTATGGAAACCCAAGTTCAAAGAACTGAGCCCTCGTTCATCCTGGAGCCCCTCCCAGCTCTCTGGGTCTCGGTGCCCACAGGTGTGGGCGTCCGGGCCAGACGTCCAGAGCAGAGGCAACGAGCTGGCCGGTGTCCCCAGCTTGAGCCCCACCCACATCTCTTACTCCATCCTGGGTGGGATAACCAGGTGCTCCTAGCTGCCAGCCACCAAGTTATCTCCAACTCCCAACCAATCAGAGGGGCACTCCTGACTGGCTCCATCTGGTCCAGACGCCATGTCGACCTCTAGATGACCTTGAGAGCACTGCACTCTCATTAAACTGAAGAAAAACATGCCTGGTGGTGCCACACAGAGCTGACCACATCCAAACTAGGAGGGAAAACAGTGGGGTCCCCAGATTCCTGGAAATCTCCTCCCGCCCCATGAAAAGCTCTGTTTACGCCAGTGCACGCTGCCCACTCCTAACCCATTTCTAGTGAACACTTAGACTCCACACTTCCTTAGGTTCATGGCCCTGTAAATAAAATGCGCCTGCTCTTCAAGTTGTTTGGTTGTTTCTGAATAGTGTTTTAATTAAAAATTTACTCTCGGAGCAGAAATACCAGGCACACTGTGTACACTGCACCACTCACCCTGGGTTACAGATCTGCACATCCTTTTCCGACTTGGTATCTTCTCCACTCCTCCCTGGGTAGAGGAATGCAAAGTCCCTCGTGATTTATTGTCCCCAGCACAAGAGCCAATGTCTCTAGGTGAGTACATCCTGTTCTTTTTCAAAGACGGCATCTAAATATGTTGGCCAGACTGCCCTCAAACCTGCCATCCTCCTGCCTCAGCCTCCTACAAGGTAGGATTGTAGGGGTACACCACCGCATGCGGCAAGGCAGATAAGGCTTGAGATCTCTCTGCTACAATGCACACTGCCTAGTTTCCAATTTGCTTTTCCCTCAGCCTTCAGTTCAGCTTGCTGTGGAAATCCTAGGCTATCGAGAAGTACGCAGAGGCCCTGAGTGATCACTGCACCGCTCCCAAACACTAAGTAATCTCATAGGCCAGCCCTCCGCCCCTCGTGTGCATGTGCATCTCACTTCACTTTCAAAATTACCCTACGCAGAAAGTACGGCCACTACCCCCATCTCCCAGAAGAGGTGACCAGAGGTGAAAACGTCAAGACCAGCCCCCTGGCCCCACAGGCCTTGCTTGCCATGCTGCCGCTTGCCTCTGCCACTCGCCAGGCTTTGGGGATTGGTTGCCAAGGGAAGCCACAGCCATGCGCAGGGGACCTGGGGGAGGTGCATGCAGCCTTAGCTATTGGGAAGATGCCGTCACCTTTTCCATCTCTGGGCAAAACGAATAAGAGCTATTATCTCTGTGGAGATATATATTCCCCTCCCCAAAAAAGAAAATCATGCAAAGGGCCAGCCAGATAGCTCAGCGGACTAAAGCACCTGCTTAGGTGAACACAGGGGTCTGGAGTTCAATCCCTGCCCTTTCTCCTGGATCATGCTGAGATTGCGATTGAGACTGGGCATAGTGGCACGCCCCTGTAATCCCAAGGCTTGGGAAGCTGAAAACAGTAGAATCACTCTGCTCCAAATACAAAAAAAGAAAAGGCAATTATGCAATAAAATAAGCCTCTGGCTCCCCCATGGCCATTAGAAAGCCCTGTCTGAGACAAGGGTCAAAGGTCACAAAGGTCAACTCTTTTTTTTTTGGTGGCCCACTCAGTTCACCCTGGGGACAGGGCTGGTGTGGCTTGTGGTGCCGGGGTTCTAACAGCGTCCCTTCGCACTTGCCTAAGCTTGCCTAAGCACGCACTTTAGACCGCTGAGCTACCTCGCCGGCCCACAAAGGGCAGCTCCTAACCTTAGTCCCCTTTTGTCCTTTCTTCCAGTGGACCTGGCTCTGAATACTTTCTGGGTGCTGAACAAAACATGGAGCCATGACACTGAGGTGGGACAGAGAAACAAAGAGAAGCAGAAAAGAGGTGAGGACAATTATAATTTTAAAATTGGACTTTTGAGGCAACTGCTGTCCTTTCTAGCTGTAGGCTAGAAAGTCACCCAAGGTGACAAATGCCTTTTTCTGCCTTCCGGGCAACTCATTGCAGAATTCTTGGGTGGGCATCTTCAAAGATACCTTTAGGCTGCACATTAGGTCTGTGCCTTTCGCTTGTGCTTTTCTTCCAGTACAACAGACTCACAACTCCTACCCCCAGGAACATGGGAGCACCCCAGGCCCTGGCTATAATGGGGGTCACCCTGCAGGCACCCACTCTGCTTTCCCAGTATGCACTTCAACTCTGCCTCCTAAGTCTGCCCATCTGCTCACTGTTGCATCCTGAAATGCTTCTCTGTGATGAAAGTCAGTGAATCTGCTCCCCCGGAAGGGGGCTGAGATCCCTGTTTCCTTTCTCGGGGGAGGGGCCTTCCTTGGCTTCCATTGGTGACAGTATGTTTCTCGATTTCCGGGAGCAAGGCCTCTCCGTGTATGCAGAATGATGCAGGGAATGGCAGGAAGGGAGGGCTAAAGACTGCAGAGGTGGGACTGCATGTAGGCCATGCTGGAGACGAAACCCAGGGCTTTGTGCTGTGCCTCATGGCCTGGCCTTTTTGAATGTAATGTAAAGTTTATAACTTTTGCGACAGGGCTTGAAGTCATGACCTTCCTGCCCCAACCTTCCAGGATGCTAGGATTCCAGGTGCGCAATCATGGCTGGTGTGCCTTGCATCTAGCACTGTGTCTGCTGGGCCCCCCGTGTGCTGGTACCCTCCTCCTCCTCAGTGCTCCAGTCTGTAGAGCAGAGGGAGCTCAGTGCCACCTACTAGCTCCGAGGGAGGTCCTCTTGGACACCCTGAGAGCCACCCATAAAGGCGTTCACGGGCCTCTGCCTCCAGGTGCTCCAAGATGAACGAGTACAATTTGTATGTGATGAATGGTCTGGAAGTGAAATGGCCCCCAAACTCCACACGTGTCTTGTCTTGAGGCTTTCGGGGGCCCTTCTAAATACAGTCAACATGCCCTGGAGGTCCCTTCCAGAAGGCAAGGCAGGGAGTCATGAGATTCTGGAAGCACCCATATTGCAGGGGCCCCGCCTCTCCCATCAGACAGATCTGGGGCTCACAGATGTGGGCGTGGAGACCAAGCAAGCGGGGAGGCAGGGCAGAATCCACACGATGTCTGGGTCTGGTCTCTCCCGGGGCTGATGGGTGGGCTCGGGCGTCCCCGATCAGTGACCCCACACACATCTCTGCCCAGCCCCACTCACTGACTGGGCTGCCTGGTGCCTGCGCAGCTGGCAACAGTGGCACCCAGCTCTCTTGAAGATCGGCACCTCGGTGCAAAGCGAGAAGGGTGATTAGCCACCCGGATTCTCAGTGCCCAGACCCCCTAGGGTCGCTTGGAGATTACACGAGGGCAGAGGAGTGCAGGAGCTAACCTGGCAACCAAGCACCCAGCCTGCCCACCCTTCCCATGACCCTAAGACAGATGGCTGATTTTTTCCCAGCATGCTTTGCTCTTAGCCTCTGTGCTCCCAGCATGCTTTGCTCTTAGCCTCTGTGCTCAGCAAGTGACCTTTGTTCTGCGGGCTGGCGCATCTGTGCTCCTCTGCCTGCCCGTCTTCCAAGGGGCCCCGTCAGCCTGGCTAACACCCTCAGAGCTGTGCTGGGTCTGAGATTCCTGCCCCCAACCCTCCTCCCCTGCCCCTCCTTTCTCAGGAGTTAGATCTGCCTGCGAGCTCTGCCCTCCGCCTCTTCCTGCACCCCCTCCTCTTTGTGCTGAATCTGTCTCAGGAAACCTAATTCTGGAGTGGTCCCCAAAGTGCAGTGTCATCCCTGGGTCCATCACCTTCTTTCTCCAGGGTAGGTCTGTGTCCCCAAGGAGATATCATGACATTGTTGATTTTTTTTTTTTTTTTTTTTTGGTCTTTTTGAGACAGGGTCTCACTATGCAGTTCAGGCTGGCCTTAAGCTCATTTTGTAGCTCAGGCTGGTCTCGAACTCACAACAATCCTTCTGCCTCAGCCTCACGAGTGCTGGGATTGCAGGCATGCGCCACCATGCCCGGCCTTGATATTGTTGATTATTACATTAGGGGATGGGAGATGGTGGAGGCTTCGGAGGTTGCAAAACATCCTACAACACACAAGCCCAGTCTGAGTGGGCCCTCGGGTCCCTTGGAGGGAGTCACCAGACAGAGCCTGCTGGAAGGGTCAGATCTGTCCTTGAGCAACAAACGAATCCACAAAGAACCCAGTGGTCTCCAGTTCTGTCACTCACTACTGCAGTGGGCAGAATGTGACTTCGAGGGATTCATTTCCTTATCCGTGCAATTTGTTTATCTTTTTTTTTTTTTTTTTTCCAGAACCGGGGATTGAACTCAGGCCCTTGTGCTTGCCAGTTAAGCGATTATTCCACTGAGCCATCTCCCCAGCCCTTATCCATGCAATTTGGATGGTAAGACCTAGCTCTTGGTGTTGGGATGAAGGAAGATAAAACAGCAGAGCTCCTGGCTTCCCCAGCACAGAAAATGCACGAAGATGCGGGAAGCCTCTCTTTCCTGCCTGCCTGAGCTGCAAGCCCACACAGATCTGGCTGCCCGGAGTGACCCTCTTCCTCGAGTGGATGGGATGGCAACTTTCTTACAGTCAACGGTTCTTCTACCTACAACCTGCATCTCAGTCGGTCCCCTCCTTCTCAGTTTTCATTTTTTCCTCCATTCATGCAACTAAGGTTTATTGAGCACCTATTATGAGCTCTGAGCACTTGAACCCATTAGTCAACAAGAGCAGCCGTAGCCTCAGCCTTCCTGGAATCCCAAGGGGAGGAAAGCTGAGGACGTGACAGGGAGACTGGAGAGACAGGCACAGAGCAGAGACCTTGTGATCATGTGCGTGTGCGTGTGTGTGCATGTATGTGATTGGAGATGGTGTTCAGAAGCCTCTCAATGGAAAGGGCACAGGGGAGCCAGACCTGGAGAAGGGAGGATTTGGTGGGCTGTAAGGCCATGTAGAAGAAAAACTCCAGGCATAGGGCAGCCCACCAAGAGCCCCAAAGCCTGCAGAACCAGCCAGAGGTGCTCCTGCCCTACCACAGCTCTTTCCAGGGAAGTCTCCTGCCTAAACATAAATAAAAATCATCGCTTGGCTTCTTGAGATATATTCTGCCCATAACTGGGTAAGTAAATGCACTGACTTTAAATAGGCATCTCTCTCCAGTGCTCACCTTCTCTTCCCTGGGAAAGGGACACAACTGGACCATATTGGCTCATAGCACTACAGGTGGACAGATGTGTGACAGAGACATGTTTTATGTCCAGGCTCAGGCAGTGGAGGGCCTTGAATGTCGTCTGGTTGTTCTTGTGCCTTGCAGACTCCTGCCTTGGGCAACTGCAGAGGATTAAGGCGACACCCCGAGCTGGTCACCACCTCATTCAGGCCCCAGCAGTGGTCCTGTGCATGCGCCTTGCAGGCAGATGGGAGTGAGGACACAGCGCCAGCCGCCAACCTGTTTTTGTGTGGTTGTGTGGGCGTAAATGTTATTGGGGGGGGATGCAAACTTGAGCGCACCCTTCACCCCCAGGGCCTTGGAATGGACATGGCCCAGTGGGAGCCTCGAGGTCACCCTGATCCTCTGGGCAAAGTGGGATACTGGCAAGCAGAGCCGTCACCAGGAACACAGGGCTCTCCTGACCCAGGCACCCAACAAAAAGCGATTGTGAACAGGCGCTGGCCTGAAGGCGGTCTCAGCAAGGCTCTGCAGCCCTGGCATGGGACTGATGTTTACAGAGTTGGAAGAGGTGGGTGACAAGAAAGTGAAACCCTGGCAAGTGTCTTACTCTCTGTAACCCAGAGGAGGACGTATCATTATTATTATCATGGCTAGTGGTGTTAGAAAGAATTTGGTTCCTGGGGCTGAGGCTGAGCCATGAGCAGGAGATCGCGATGCCACATTTCATTGCAGCCTTGAAAATGAGGCATGCAGCCCTAGGCGTGGTACCCACGGCGGAGAGGCCCTGTTGGACCTACCCGCCTCTTCTGTTTCCTTACTGCCTCTACCTCCTGCCGAGAGCCCCAGCGTGATCTCACATCTGGCTTCTGGCTACCATTCAGCCCTCTCAGGTGCCATCCCCCATCGGCCAGGTTCCTCCCAGCACCCACCTCTCTGTCACCTGTGCCTGGGCTAATGCTCACATTGCTTGGTGTGGCATTCAAGGCTTCCCTTCATCAAATGCCAGCTGTATCTGTGACCGCCTCTAAAAACTCCTTTGGCCCTCTGGCAATGCTCCCTACTTGGGAACCACCGTCCCCCAGTGTCACTTAAGAAAAGGAGCGGGCAGAACCCTTGGGGTCACAGCCATCACAATGACCTCAGCTTGCTCTGCTGGGCAGGTGACACGAGTTTCACCACGAGACACATCAGATGCCGTCCCACAAAGGCAAGCACCAGGCCTGGAGGAGGCTGCTTCCTGCGTCAGGGAGCTGTGCCTGGTAGGCAGCTGGCACCACTCGGTGCTGCTTCCTTTCCGAAGCTGGGTAGCAGCCGCACCTGCCGCCCAGATGTTCACTAGCTCCTAAATCCCTCCTTAATTAACCGGGTAATCTCAGCGCCCCATTCTGAGAACGCCTCCTCTTGGCGTCTTTAGCCTGTGGTCCTGGGCTTGGGACCTGAGGAAGGGAAGCATGGATCTGCTCAGGCAAATCCTCCTATGCGAGATGCTCTTTTCACCAAGATAACTGACTGGGAGGGAGAAGCCAGGAAGGGAGGGGGAGGTTGAAGATTTGCCTTCCAGCTGAAGCAGCCTGCTGGAGTTCAAGCAGTCTACGTGCCTGAAAAGCTCTTCTGATGGTAGGTGATGGAGCCCCCAGGGATCACGGAAGGAATGGGTCCCGAGGACCTACTGGGTGCCAGACCCTGGGCTCTGGGTCACAGAAGGTGCTGGCCAGTGTGGGACTGTCTTGAAGCCTGCCTGCCTCCCAGAGGGGCGGGAAGACCCCAGGAAGTGACCAGGGACAGATGACACAGTCTGCGGGGAGGCTAAGCGGGCTGAACCCTGCAAGCTCCTGAGGAAGGCCACCACAGAACCACAAGAGGGAGTCGCCACGCTGGGCCTCTGGAAGAGGGTCCCAGGCCCTCCTTAGCTGCGAGGTTGTGACTGCCTAGATGTTTAGAACGGCTTCCAAGTGTTTAACTCTCGCAGCTGTTTTGACTTTCCCGGAAGAGCTGGAAGCCGAACAGCGCTAGGTCGGGCTCTGGAAGCAGACGAAGATGCAGTGTCATGTTGGGCGGCCTCGTAGCTGGCCTTCGTGCTGGAAGGCACTGCGCACAAACATTACTGTCCTAAGACGCACCTTGTAAAGACACGCCCGAAAGAGGGTGTCCAGAACTGCTTCGGAGAGCAGCAAGAACAATGGGAAAAGTGTATTTCAAGTGAGGGGGAAGGTTTTGGGGGTGATAAATGGCAGTGCCTTTTATTGTAATAAATATTGTAAATAAATATTTTTTAAAATGAAATATTCCCAGTGCATTTCAGTCACATCTCTTAGGTGTACTTCGGCACCACAAACAACAACAACAACAAACAAACAAACAAAGAAAAAAATGGCAGAGCTGAACAAGTACCTCAGAGACCATACAGCTCACAGGGCAAAAATATTTATTATCTGGCCTTTAACAGAAAGGCTGCACTGCTTTATAGGTCATGGTGTGAATTTTGCTTTTGTTTGATTGATTGATTTTTTTGAGACAGAATCTTATTATGCAGGTCAGGCTGCCCTTCCACTCACTCTGTACCCCAGTCGGGCCTTGAACTCATGGGGGCTCTTCCTGCCTCAGCCTCCTAAGTGCTGGATGTGTACAACTGTGCCCAGCTGGGACTTGGGATTTTGTACTGGCAGACACTTGAACAGCCACTAGAGGATTTTACAAGTTGCAGTGATACATTTTCACGTCCATTCTGGGTGCTGCGAGGGGGACATTTTGGAAGGGGCAGGAGGGCACCAGCAAAGCCGGGGGGGGGGCTGCAGCATTTTCCCAA
>PVKA01054170.1:0-10892 GCA_004027165.1 Ctenomys sociabilis | reverse complement strand
TTATTTATTTTTTTAGATAATAACAATTTGACTAGTACTTGATAGATCAGGACTCAAAGATTCCCAGGCAACCTGCCCCCACAGTCTCTCCCTCTTGGTCCCACAGAGCCAAACCGAACAGGTCCACCTGACTTTTATTCAACCACACTAAGGCAAATAATGTCCACCTATGATTTGGCTGGTCCAGCCCACAATTATCGTCAACAAGGAAGACATGATATTCACCTGCGACCTGGCTATTGTATCCCACAGTCATCTTCCTATAAAGTCTGCTGTCCCCCTTTGTTATGTGCTGTCTTGGCCGGCGTGACAGTCCTCGGCTGTGTGAGCTTCCCCCTCCACATGCACTTCCAGAACACCTGCTTTTACCTGTGTCAGTGCATTTGGTCAGGTTCTGCATATGTTCAGCTACCTTGCTTTTTTTGGCCTTTCTTTTTTTCCTTTATTCTTTTGTGGTACTGGGGGTTGAATTCAGGACCTTATCTTGCCAGTCAAACACTTATTCTACTGAGCTATCTTCCTAGCTCAACTTTTTGACCTTTTTTTCTTTTTTTGGCAGAACTGGGGATTGAACTCAAGCCCTTGTACTTGCCAGGGAAGCCCTTATTCCACTGAACCATCTCCCCAGCTTTTTTGTCCTTTTAATCTGGTGCCGATACCTGGGAGAACTTGACCAGACCAGAAGTCTTTGGTCCTGACAGCTGGTGGTCGGAGCCAAGGGTCACAGGCACCCGTGTGGCCCTTTGATGTTCTGGGAGGTGCCACACTGCACGTGGCCTCCCACTGCCTGTGCTCCGTTCTGGCCCCACTGCTCCTCCTGCTGCCTGGCACAGCGTCCTGCTCACGGCAGGGACCAGGGTCTCTGCCTGCTCCTCCAGTGAAGGTCTGGCTCCTCCCCGCGTGTTCCCAGGGTGAGAGTGGGTGGCTCCTGTGCTACCGGCATGAATATCTAACCCTCCCTTCTGATACGCCCACGCCGAGGCCACCCAATGTTCCTTCTGTTCTCCAAGGCCGCTTCTACAGCTCAACCCTGCATCTAGTTTGTGATACTTTGTTATAGCAAAGTCAAATGAACTCAAAGTCCTTTACATATTTTTAATGAAGTTCTCTTACTCTTGTTGCTGTTGAGTTTTAGATCTTCATAAATTGCACATAAATCCCATATCAAATACATGATTTAAATAAACTACCATTCCATTTGTAAAGAACAAATTTTAAAAATACAAATACCTTGTATCATTGAACATGTATTATTAGCAGATTCTGTTTTTAGCATTCTATATCTGGGTTTTACTTTTTACTGAGAAAATGAGGCATCAAATTACAAATGAATATTTCAACAAATTGCTCTGTGCATTTCAACATAAAATATATGTTTGTCAACTTCGAGATAACCCAGGATGAGCCAAGTTGGACAATAATAGTGCCTTTTAATCATTAGCATCAAAGTCTATGTCAAACTGTAAAGAAACCTAATAGAACATGTTTAGATCTGAAATAGAGACAATCTGAGTGGGTAATATATATATAGAGTTCTGTATAGCTTACTAAAGTATGGAAAATATTTCAGTTTTGCCCAAATGGACAGAATTGATTATAATGTGAAAACTAGTATAGAAAACTAATATTAAAAATCATATTGGTTTTTGTTCTCTACAGAGATTGCAAGTGCAAAATGTTATAAATGAAACTGGGATTTAGTAGTCTATGCATTTTTTTTTTGGTTTGGAGAATATGTGATTAACTAGACATACAAACTGAAATAAAATGATATTTTATTTAAGCCAAATAAAGTAAAGCCCAAAATAGGACAAAGCAAAAGCTCAAACAACAAATAAATGAAACTTCCATCTTTACATGTCAAGGATAAATTTTTCTTGGATATGTTTAATGAGCCTATTTATTTTGGAATTGTTTATATAATTTCATTTATTAAAGTTTGTTTTCATATATATCTACTTGTAAATGACAGAAGTAGCTTTTCACTCATATATAACCCATAATCCTATTTCAGTCTTGTCATTTGAAATTAAAAACTTAATAAAGAAGCTTTTGATTGAAATACAATTGAGAAGTAGATCACAAAATAAAGTAGAACTTTTACTTGGAAAGAGTTTTTGTATGATGCATTGAAAGCATCCATCAATAGTCTATTGCTTTGACAATCTCCAACCTAACAAACATGTGCTTTCCAAATCTGCTATTGTATGAAGTATCCCCTCAAATAAGTGACCAGAGACTGCAGGTTTCTCTTTCACAATGGCTCTCACATAGGATGAAAATTGGTAGAAACTGATGTTGAATAACCCAATCAAGGTTGAAGACTGGACACAACTGAGTTACAAGATGTTACAGTATAGGTTTTCCTGTGTCCAGAGTCCTCACTGACCTTGAAAAGCTAGGGACAAAATATTGTGTCCCAAATTTTCTAATCAAGGAGGTTATGGGGCCACAGAGGAAAGTGATCAATGATGTAGAGTGTGCCTATGGAGTCACATGGAGAGAAAACATTCTCTCAGGTTTTCACAGAGAGTAAATTCATCAAGCAATGGCCATGACTCATCCACATGGCTGACACTGATAAAGGATCTGCAAACTGTGGTACAGGGTTTCAGGATAAATCCTGAGGGGATTTATCTGACCTTGTCAGATACAAATGTTACATTTCTTCTTATATTGGTCCTATTTTATCTTTGTCATAACCATCCAGCAGAAATGTATAAAAACAGGGTATAAAAAGTAAAGCCATATTAATATGCTGAGCTTTAAAAGGCTCAAGTCAACAACTTCTGACAATGTCAGTCCAATGGATAACCCACTAATATGGAATACTGAACTGTATGGGATTATTTTGCTGAATTCACACACCTATAATGTTTAAATGGCAATGGAATACCCATTTCTGACAAAACTAAACAAAAAAGGGGATAAAAATGAAGGACCATTTTGTATTTGTATGTACAAAATAGGATAGATATACAGCACTTTCTCTTAATTCAATGGGAAGAAAGATTTGTACTAATAGTATTTGGACAGGGTATCATGTCTGCCTCTTGTACTATGAATAATCACTATGAAAACAACAATATGCAATGTATTAACTATTGAAACTATCTTACAAATCGGCTTTGAAACTCTCATTGCTACTTATTTGTTAATAAAATTAATATAAAAATGGTTGAGGACTAGAAACTTTTATCTCCTGTTTGAGTGACTCTGTAAGCTTCATAAGTTTCTTCACCAATACTAAGTTTTAAGAGAGAGAACTAGAAGAACAAGGTGGTAGACAATGCCATTTTTGAGAATTTTTCATTCAGAAGTCACATAACTACTTTTTCATCCTCCTTTATAGATTAGACTACTGGGAGTGAAACAAGTGATTCTTAGGTTTCTCCTTTTGAGGAGGAGTAAAATCTTCAAGAAGAGTAGGTAGGATGAGAGAAATCTTTATAACAATATCCAGAAAATACTTTGTTGTACTTCGTGCTATGGCCATAACCTGGATCTCTCCAATAGCTAAATACATTCATTTCTTCCTCAAGAATTTAAAATATCTTAACTCATTTGTCATGAGCTTCAGACTCAGATCAGGATCTTATTGCTAATCCGACACAAGTACAGATCAAGTTCCTTGGGTGTACTTCTTCAGGGTATCTCCTTGAATACTTTTCTTATTGAGCACAAGGTTTTTGAATTAACAACCTAACTATAGTCACCCCTGTGAGACTAAAGATAACTGCTACTATAGTCACTACTGTTAAAAAAAGGGAAAATGTGAGAAACAGATTTAGAACAGTTCTAAATGTAGCTGGGTACACATCTCCACTTCTCTTAATCAGGTTTATCTTCTAGATGTTATACTCTGATTCTTTGTTCTTCCCTGCAAGTACTTGCTTGGTTCCGCTGTCTGAGTTGCTTGCTTTTCCTACTAGAACACTATGTGTTCAGCATACTAACCTTCTCAGCCTGTGTTTTGAACATAATGTTTAGGATCTCTCATTTGCAATTGTTTTCGTACAAGCTGACCTAACTTGTTCTTTTGCCAAGTGACCATTTTAAGTTTATGGGTGGATAGTTTGGACCTGAAAATCTCAGAAGGGCACACACGTTAAATTCTTGATCCTCTGCTTGGGAGTATTAGGGTGGTGGTGGTGGTGGAGTTAGAGCTAGGGAGGGATAAGTGGGTGGTTCTAGCTCATTAGTTCAAATTGTGTAATATGAACTATTTCTCATTTTCTTCTGCACCCCAGCCATGAGTTGCACGTTTTTTGTTTAGCCAATTGCTTCCTTCCAAGGTGTGCTCTCTCGTGACAGGTCCAAAAGCAATAGGACCAACTTTCCATAGACCCCAAACTCTGATCCAGAATAGACATGTCCTCTTTATAAATTGGCTAACTTGGTATTTCATAATAATAATGCCATTCTGACTTGCACGGTGAATGTACTCCCAGTAAAGTTTACTATATTAGGTGAAATGTAAAATAAGCCTATCAGTAACTTTAAATTCCTGTAAGAGAGCTGCATAGTGCTGATAAGATTCTTAGAAACCCTTCTGTTTAATGGTAAAGATTCAGGAAGCATGCTCTTAAGATGCATAAAGGCCCATTGTTTGATGTGTATGGTGCCATGGATGGTGTCTTCAACAAAGCATATGATAGTCTTTATTTCATTTGATTTTTATTTTGAAGCCCTTTCTTAATTTGAGACAAATTTTCTCTTTGGGGAACTTGTGATTAAGTTTTCTTTCTCAACCCAGTATGTCCAGCTACTTTATATTTAGCAGTTTATACCTTAATTTATCACTTTCTTTTACATTTTATCACAGGCAGCAGAAATAATCCAGGTAGTACTTCCAGTATTCTGCACAAAAACCTCCTTAGTTAGAACATTCAGTTCAGTAGATACCTGTCTTTCCTACTTTCCACATAATTATAAGGATTGCCAAGTTTTCTATTAGATGTTTCACTGCATTTGCTTCCCTTAGCAGTCTATTTTTTCACTTTTTTTTTCAGGTTTTATTGTGGTAGCATGATGTTTGGTATCAATATTTTAATTAGTCATCTCTTTCTAAATAAAATAGTACTACAAAGTGTAGTGCCCCAAAAAGTACAGTAATTTATTTTGCTCATTAATCTAAAATTGGAGTAGATTTCTGTAGAGAAACTATTCTTCCATGTAGTGTCAGCTGGGACAATTGAATTGGTTACCAGGGAATTCATCATGGCTTTGAAATAATATGGAAAAGTTAGTGTTGGCTTCATCCAACAAATAGGATCACTCTATTCCATTCTTCTTCATACACGTGGCGTGTGATACTGATAATAGGAGAGAACAGAGATGAGAGCTTTTCTATGTGTCAGGCACCGTTAACCACCCCCTCACTGCATCTGTGAGGTAGGAATCATTGTATTCATCCACATATGTAAATACTGCAAATAAAAGACCTCTATCACTTTTTGCTGGTCGTGTAACTATTTAGCTAGAGGTAGGATTTCAAAGTAAATGGTTTGACTCCAGAGAATATTCTCTTAATTACTGTGCTAAGCTACTTCCTATTTGTATGTAACAAAGTCTTGAACCAAAGCCAAATGCAAATTAGCCTGTACTTGTTTTCTTATGATTTTTCCTTCTTGCCAAAAAGATAATTAATTTGTTTCTCTCTTTGACATGAAATGGTCTCAGTTGGCAGTGAATTTTAACTTATCTCTAGTATATGATAAAAGTATGGAATAAGCAAAACAATTTGAAGTACTAAAAGGTTTGCAGTTGGTATGGCCAGAGATTGTTGAATTAAGCAGTAGAAAAGACAAGGTTATTCTTACTTTCCTTTACCTAGATTCAATATCAGCTAAGAAATATGTCTTAGCTACAAAGTCTGCAGCTACAGATAAACCCCCAGATGCAGTGAGGTATATAAAGACCCAAAGTTCACATTCTGCACTAAGAAAATATTCACTAGAAAAATAATTAACATACATTTTAAATTTTATGAAACACACACACCTACAATATTTAAATGACAATGGAATACTCATCTCTGACAAAACTAAACAAAAAAGGGGATACAAATGAAGGACCTTTTTGCATCTGTATATTCAAAAAGGCTAGGATAGATATATAGCTACTTTCTCTTAATTCAATGAGAAGAAAAATTTATACTAATAGTGTTTGGACAGGACATCATGTCTGCATCTTGTACTATGAATAGCCACTAGGAAGACAACAATATGCAATGTATGAATTATTGAAATTGTTCTACTAATTGGCTTTGAAGCTATCTCATTGCTATTTGTTTCTCAATAAAATTAATAAAAAATGTTATGAATCAATTCATCCTGGGTTAGAATTCTGGCTTTGCCATTCCCTTGGTACTTGGCTTTACACTTATTTACAAATTTTCCTAAACTTTAATTTCCTATCAAAGAAAATGGGAATGTTAGCAATATATCACTTGCATGGCTAACAAAATAGCTGAAGAAATCATGCATATAAAGCCTTTAAGTTGAGGACTGGTAAGTGGCAAGTGTGCAAGAAATTCTAAGAATTATTATTATTTCAATATATCAACAATTCAGTGTTCTCTCTGAGAGGTCAAAGTAGAAGAAATTAATACTGATTTGAATGTTGGAGGTAATGTATTTATTTATTTTAAATTAATTTACTTTAAGGAGAATAAAAATGATAGACATTAGAAATGATATATAATTAAAAGAAACAAGATGAGAATTCAACAGTGGTTACTACAGAGCACATTATTGTCCTCTATGTATTTGCTCAGATTACATATATAAACATGCAAAATTGGTCAAAATAAAAATTGTAAGTATTAACTGCTACCTTAAAAAAAATTGAAATTAGTAGGTAGTATAATGATCTTAGCTAACCTGTACATGCGTGCATAATCTTTCCCCTTTTCTTTTCCCCTTTTCTTCATTCCAATTGTTTATTCCTTTTCTGTTTCTTTCCCTTTTACTGTACCTATTGTACCTTTCAGATTTTATTTACTCTAAGGTTTTGACACTATGGAGACAATACAATGTTCATTCATGTAGGTGTGATTTATTTCATTTATGAATATAGCTTCTAGTTGCATCCTTTTATTTATAAAAGCCTCAAGTTTTTCTTTCTTTATACATGCGTAATACTCCATGGTATAAAAATACCTCATCTTTTCATTCATCAGTTGATGGGCATTTGAGTTGTTTCCAAACTTTAATTAAGACAAATTGCACTGCTATAAACATGGGTTCACAGATATCACTGTGATATGATGTTTTGAATTCTTCTGGAAAAAAATACCCAGAAAAGGAATAGCTGGGCTGAACTCTAGTCCTAGTTTTTTGAGGAATCTGTATGCTTATTTCCATAGACTTTGTACCACTCTACACTCTTATCAACAGTGGAGAAGGGTTCCTTTCTGCCTACAGCTTCTCCAGCACTTGTTATTAGTTGATTTTTTTATGATAGCCATTCTTTCTTCTGGGGTGATATGGAATTTCAGTGCTATTTTAATTTTCATTTGTTGAATAATCAGTAAGGTTGAACATTTTTTCATGTATTTATTTGCCATTTGTAGTTTTTTACTCTGACAAATAGTCTTTGAAAAATCTAGGAAACTGACACCAGAAAGAGCTGATATAAGTTGAGTGAATTAATCTATGAAGACTATGTACATAGATATTTTCATGCTAGCACTGCACTTTTAGCAGTGCTATTCTAATTGATTTTTCAAAGTCATTCTGGCAAGGTCATTCAGATCTTTGTCAGAAATGTTGCCTTTTGCCGTGCATTTTTATTTCTATAAGAGACAATTTAATCTAATGGCTCAAGAGTCTTAGTTGTGCCAATTTATTGTCCTAGATTATTGTAGGTCAGGATTTAATGAGGTAGTGTGTTTTATGGGGTGCTGTAAATACTTCTTTGAGCTTGTTCACACAGTTCTTTGGAATGGCTTGATTTACATATGCCTTTCCAAGTGAGAATTATGTAACTGATCACAGATGACAAGTAGGATTCATTAAAATATATTAACACGTGGTAAATTGGTTGCATGAGAAACGTAATTGATTTTCTTCTGTGTGAGAGGTTGTTTAATCCACTAATCATAGAAACCATTGCTGACAAGCACTAGCTTACATTTCTTTGTCTGTTTGTATTTTAAAGTGACATAGTCAGTGATGAGGCCAATTATTCACAAGTTTGCTTATCATATTCTGCATAAGTTCACCATCCATCCAGTTACATAATGGGTGGAGCAGTACTGATTGTTACCTCTTTAAAGAGTACAAAGGCTTGGAATCCAGAAATAACATGATAACAATGACAACTAATGTCTGTTAAGCATAATAATGGATGTGAAGGAATAGTAAAAGAAAATTTGTTGTTACTTCAGGGGTAAAGTACTGCCCTCAAGTTGAAGGGTTAAATTTACTGAGAAATTAGAGGTAATGATTTATGCCACTGGCCATGAACATAGATACATACAAGATTTATAATTTAAAAATCTATGAGTTTGAGTGTGTGCATATTTATTTTTACAATGAGTAAAATCCATTTAGAAAATACTGGGTAAATTCTGAGTGAAAAGTTCTCCTAAATCCAAAGACTACAAGTGTAACACTTATAAACATGATACACTGGGTATTTTATTCGAGAAGAAGGTTCCTACACTGTCTTGCTTTCACTTCATTTTCTCAGCTCACTTCCTTTACCACTCCTGGTAATATTTGGAAGAAACAGGGTACGTCAAAAATTTCACGGGAAAAAGAAAACATTTAATGGTTTTGATAAAGATTTCACTGGTATCTTTTGAAATTTCTCTGGTCATAACTTCATTTGGTAAGGTAGAAAACAGTAGAGCATTTATTCTATCATTAGCATTTTATCTCTGAATATCGCATGAATGAGCCATAGCTGTTAGCCCTGAAGAGAGCTGGTCAAGCCCATGTTCTCTTTCTCCTACTTCCTTTCAACAGTAGAAAAGAACCGTAGACTTAGTCTCAATGCCCTGTTCTCTTTGAGGCATCAAAAATATCATCTAATTTGAAAGAAATAGGTGATTAGATACTCAGTATCACTAAAGATATCTGTCCCCGAATCAAATAGTCTGGAGCTATATGAAGAAGTAAGTCAACTCCATCTGGAGTTCAATCACACTTCCCATATGGCTAATCACCAGCTGCTTATGCAAAGGCATGTCATCAAGGCTGGTGGGCCTGAAATTAGCTGTACAGCTGCAGTTTGGCTTACATGCAAACCCTATAACAAGACGAGAGTGTACGAAGGCAAAGTAACTGTGACTGCTACACCAGTGTTAAAATGCTATATCAGTTCTGAAAATTTATCTAAAGCTCCAGAGCAGCCTTGCTTGCTTTCTGAATTCCACATTAAGCCTTGATAGAATCAGTGTGTACCTCGACAAGTAATATCAATATCAGTGTTAAGACATCATAACTGGCTCACATAAGCTCTATGTTTCATTAGTATGATTTGTTTTACTTTCATTTTTTTTCTGACTGAAATAGTAGTTTTTAAATTTCATTTTGTTGATAATTCTCAATGTCTCTTAAGCATTCTTAAAGCTAACTTAGGGTGAGAAGAACAGTAGCATAGCCTACTGTGGAATACTCTTAAACGCCTGCAATTTAAAAGGTAGTATTAGCAATGATTGTTTTTTGATTGATGCCTTGTTGCTTGGAGATATAAAATTTATAGACTGCTCAAATGATAGTTACTAAAATTATCAATAGCATCTGTATTTTGAAGGTTTAATATTTCTTTTTCAGTTATCATCAACAGGAAAAGGAGACAAACTATTATTCCATTTTATCCAAGCAGAAAATTGAATTTAGTATCTGGTGTGTGTTACACAGTGACTATTTGGTTAGGGATATTGGACCTTGTTTCCTGTCTAGTGAAGCATCCTGGGAATTAATGCCTTT
The DNA here is from genome assembly GCA_004027165.1 of Ctenomys sociabilis. Lineage (NCBI taxonomy): Eukaryota > Metazoa > Chordata > Mammalia > Rodentia > Ctenomyidae > Ctenomys > Ctenomys sociabilis. The sequence continues at coordinate 951 of PVKA01054170.1, read as the reverse complement.
AGACATTTGCCTCTGAGTTTCTTATACTGAATTTCAGTTGCAGATCTTTTATAGAATCTTTCTTATATTGAAACATTGGCAGGGTCTTTTTAGAGGATATATACCCAACATGGACGTGGGGAAAGGGTCACTCATCTACATCGTGACCATAAGTCAGGGTTTCTGGGAAAACAAAAACAAAACTAAAACACAAACCTTTCACGCAAAGGTTTTGTGCTCTTCAGTTGGTAAGCAATTGCTTGTAAGGGAGTTCACTTGAAACCATGGTGTTTTTTCCTATAGAAATATAATTTAATGTCTAAACTACACAAACCTTCAGAATGCAGCTGGATAACACAAACATATGATTTTAAGTACCTGTGTCCCATTTCTAACTGATTTCTGGAATATGCATAGAAGACTAGAAGAGAAATATTCAACAAAAATTACCATAATAGAGTAACACATTTTTAAAAAGAGAAGAATTGGAAGATACATTTTGACACAGCTTACTTAAATGTACACATGTTGTAAATATTGTAAAATGTGTGTCGTGTGCCTGTCTGTCACACGTATGGTCTGCTCGATGGCTAAGACCTCTAACTAGAGGAGTGCTGGCTTCAGCTCTCAGTCTTTATCTACAGACTGCTCTTACAGAGAGAAGAGGTGTTTGGGAACAGTCAGTTCTAGTCTTTCTGTATAAGGAACATGACATGCTAGCTCCAAATTTAATGCTATTTAAACAATCTCTTGTATACTCTAGCAATTTCATTTTCGTGTAGTAACCTCTGCTTATTTAATGGAACTGTTTTAAATGATTTTAAAAATTGTAGTTTTAAGTAATACTTTTATAGGTAAATGTGATATTAACTTGTCTCTGAGTAGCCTATCTTCCCATCCTCTTCCAAAGGACTCAGTGCCTTCCCTTCCCATTCCCTCCTCTCCCCTCCCCTTCCCTACCTTTCCCTCCCC
>PVKA01054169.1:0-10894 GCA_004027165.1 Ctenomys sociabilis | reverse complement strand
GTTCTCAAATATTGGTACTTGCCTCTGGCTTGCTTTACCAGTTGACTGTGTACCAGTTGATTATGTTGAAAAGAACCCAAATTTAGTGGGACATTTTAATTTGTTCTAATTTAAAACTCACTTGAGATGCTCTGGAGCTACTTTCATGCAAAAACAAAAACAAAAGAAAGACAGCACAAAGATGCAGATGACAGTTACCTATTTTTATCCTTCCTCCTGCATTTTTGCTCTACACTAGCTCCTCCTCCTCCTTCCTTAACAATCTACCTTAAAAGCAAATGGAGAGGAGGAACCTATCTAATGGAATGTGCTGCTGACTTTTAGTGTTTGCTTTTATTTCAGGAATTCCTCTTCCCAAATTAATATCAACTGTTTTTCAGGAGGCCAAGAGTCCTTAAACTAGCCAGTGTGAGAAGCCCATGATGGCTCTTCCACACCTGGCCTCCTTTGCAGATAAACAGAACCCACGTCTCCAAAACTATCATCTGTCAATGTCTATCAACAGTTTCCAAGCCAAAGCAAACAAGTCCTCTGAAAACAATTTCTTAAAACAAGAAATCTCAAAGGGGGTATTTTGGCTGCAACCACTTTAGCTAAAATAAACTGCACGGGGGCAACAAGATAGAAATGAGTTTGAGAGTACAATGCTGTTCCACATTTTATCAGTCAGGGTTTTGCTAGAAAAGGATATAACACAAGATACACAAAGGGATAAGAAATTACAAGGTTGGTTTATGGTGGTCAGCCATAGAGTTAGGTGAGGAAGTGTGCGAAGGGTGTCGCACACTGGACACTGAAGAACTCAGTCCAAGATCTGGAGCTCACTGCAGTGCCCATGGGAGTCTGGATCAGGAGGCTGATGGTTCTGTGAAAGAAGGATGATGAGTCCACACCAGAAGACTGAGGCTCCTAGGCAAAAGCCAGAGTCTGCCCTAGAAGCCAAGAGATGATGACCAAGTTGAAGCAAAGAGTTCCCCTGAAAATTGAAAGCCTGGAAGCCCCTCTGTCTATCCTCATTTCCTTTTTATATCATCCAGGTCACGAGCTACCTTAAGGTGGATGCACTGCACCCTAGGATGTAGATTTGCTCAGCCAATTTAGTTAAGTTTCTAAGCTTGTCAAGTTGACACAGTCAATCAAATGTTGCACACACACACACACACACACACACATTTTACATATATGTACTTGCAATTTTACTTATTTTTTTCATTTGTCTTTTGGTAAAGTCAAATCACAGAGAAAAAAAAATGTTATCCTACCTTTCTCTAAACTTCTTTCTTTGCCTTCTTCCTCAACTCAGTATAAGTGAAATAGCCTTTTCTTTTTAACTTCTGGACCTCAGATTTTTAAATCTTATAAATACATGATTACTTTGTTTAGTGAATTAGAATTCCTTGGCTTGAAACATATTCTAGAGGCTAGAACCAAGAAAAAACATGTCTCACTTCCTTACTGAGTGGTCTTGGGAAAATTCATTAACCTCTTTAAGCCTCTGTTTCTGCATCTATGAAACTTTAATAAATACATCCCCAGTTAGAGTGGCCTGAAGGACACAGGAGAGCTGTGATCTATGGGCCCAGTGCACACAGGCACAGAGCTTTCCTGGCACCATTTAAGAACTTTGGTGACTCTGAGCAGCCTGAGGGACTCTGGTAAGCTCTGACCTTCCTTAGCACCTAGTGTGCAGGTGTTGAGCTTTTGCTGGTGCTGGTTCAGACTTTTAAGAATTTAGGTGGACTCTGAGTGGACTGCAGGACAGCTACAATCTGTGAGTCCTAGTGCTCACAGGTGTAGAACTTTCCTGGCACCATTTAAGAACTTTAGTGGACTCTGGGCAGCTGCAGGACTCTGGTAAATGCTGACCTTCTGTAACCCCCAGCACTCAGGCATGGAGCTTCTGGTGCAGCCTGCTTAACTTGTAGGAACTTAGGAGGACTCTGAGTGGCCTGTGGGACCCAGGAGAGCTTCAATCTGTGGACCTACTACAAGCAAGCCCAAAGCTTTCCTGGAGACATTTAAGAACTTTGGCAGACTCTAGGAAACCTAGGGGAATCTGTCTGGGTGTTTACTGGCAGCTTAAAAAATGCCAAAATGCAGGAACAAAAGTCAATCTCAATCCTCTATTCCACCCAGAGCAAATCCAGGACACAAAGACATAAAAGAACTTAGAAACCAAACACCTGAAATCTCTGAAATGATTACAACTGAAGTAAAGAAACAAGTCCATCAGGCTATAGAAGACATAAGATCAGAAATAATCTCTCAGGTCCAAAAATAAAGGAAAACAATCATGAAAGAATTGTTCAGCACAGCTAAAAAAGACATAGATACAAAAATAGAGTATAGAAAAATGATGGAAACACCAAATGAACAATACAGGAAAGAATTAGAATGTATGAAGCAGATTCAAAAAGACATCCAGGATATTAAGGATATTTATATCCATGATATTTCCATTGAAAGCTGGAAAAAACAACTGAATGAAGCTGATGACTTTCAGCCCATGAAGACATTGTTGCAACTCATGAAGATGAAATAAAAGAACTGTTAAATCTAACAGATAGCTCAGTGGATCAAGGTGCTTGCTTAAGCAGATACAGGGACCAGGAGTTTGATCTCCCACCTGTGGTGCAGGCCCCACCCCAGGGCACCCTGAGACTGTGATTGAGACTGGTGTGGTGGCAAGTGCCTACAATCCCAGCATTTGGGAAACTGAAAATAGGAGAATCACTATGAGTCTGATTTGTGTAGTGAGGCTCTATAGACCCTGTACTAAATTTAAAAAAATAAAATAAAAAGAAACAAACAAAATCTAACAATATGCTGTGTACAAGAAACACATTTAACTTAAAGGGAAATTCATACACTGAAAGCCAAAGGATGGAAAACAATCCTCCATGCCACAAGAAATCAAAAAGCAGGAATACCTATCCTGGTGGCTGACAATATCAACCTCAAAAATCATCCAAAGAGATAAAGAAGGTCATTACTTCTATATAGAAGGAAAAACTGTAAGAGGAAGAGATAACAATTATAAATACATATACACCTAATGCAGGAGCACCCTCTTACATAAGGCAAATTTTAATAGACATGAAAAATCAATAATACAACAGTAATGGGGAACTTTAACACATCACTGTCACAAAGAGATAGATCAACTAGGCAAAACCTCATCAAAGAAATAATAGAACTAAACCAAACATGTGAAGAAATTGACTTGACAGACCTTTATAGAGTGATTCACCCCACAACAACAGAATACACATTCTTCTCAGCTGTACATGGGACATTCTCCAAAATAGACTATGTACTACCACACAGAACACTCTTAAGTAAATATAAAAAATTGAAATTATTTCATGCATACTATCTGATCACAGTCCAATAAAACTGCAAATTATTGACAAAATGAACTACAAAAACATCATAAATGCATGGAAATTAAATAACAATCTCCTAAATAACCAGTGGATCACAGGTGAAATTAAAAAAGAAATTAAAAAATACTTACAATCAAACAAAAATGCAGATACAACTCACTGGAACCTGTGGAAACAATGAAAACTGACTTAAGAGGGAAATTTATAGCGATAGATTTTCACTTCAGGAAAACAGAATGAGCCCAAATAAACAACCTTATGGTGGACCTCAAGTTCCTAGAAAAAGAAGAGCAAGTCAAGCCCAAAGGCCAAAGTAGACAGGAAATTATAAAGATTAGAGCAGAAACTAATGCAATGAAGACAAAGAACTAAGAATTAATGAACCAAAAGTTGGCTCTTTGAAAGAATAAATAAAATTGATAAGTCCTTAGCCAACCTCATCAAGGAAAAGGAAAAAATAATTCATGCAATAAAGAATGAAAAGGATAAAATCATTACAGACCTCTTTAATAAATGGTGCTGGAAAAACTGACTTTCCACATGCCTGATGCTAAAACTAGACCCATATCCATCACCATGCACAAAGCTACAGTCAAAATGGATCAAAGATTTAAACATTAAAACAAAAACACTAAGTCTTCTGGAGGCAAATGTAGGTAGATCGAAATCTTAAAGACATAGGAGTAGGTAGAGAGTTCATGAACTAAAACCAAACTGCACAGGAAATTCTTCAAAGAATCAACAACTGGGATGTCATCTTTTTAAAAAGTTTCTACACTTCAAAGTAAATCTCCAGCAGAGTAAAAATAAAACCCACAAACTGGGAAAAAATTATAGCTGACTATCCTTCCAACAAAGGCCTTCTATCTGAAACTTACAAAGAATTTTGAAAAATCAGTCCCCTTCAATTCAAAGACCCAATCCAAAAAATGGGCATCTGAGATGAAAATACACTTCTCAGAGGAAAAAAAAAAAAAAGAAATGGTATGTAAATATGTGAAAAAAAGTTCAGCATCATTGATCATTTGAGAAATGCAAATTAAAACAATACTGAGATTTCATCTCACCCCGGAAAGAATGGCTAACATCAACAAGTCAGCAAATAAATTCTGAAGAGGCTGTGGAGTACAAGGAACCCTTCTGCATGGTTGGTGGGGGCATAGACTTGTACAACCACTATGGAAATCAGTGTGAAGATTCCTTAAAATCTAGGATTGGAGATCCTATTCAAGGCAACTATTCCTTCTTGGGTACTTTTCTAAATGAAATGAAAACCTCATACCATAGTGATATGTGTGCACCCATGTTTACAGCAGTGCAATTTGTCATAGCTAAAGCCTAGAAACAACTCAGATGCCTATCAACTTAAGAATACATAATGAAGATGTGGTGTTTTTACACAGTGGATTATTACTGAACTATAATTATTTCCTTTCATTTAAACAACAGTTAATTGTTTAAATTAAGGGAAATAGCTTATATAAGTCAACCAGGAATAACCTGTCGTACTATTTTGTTCCTCACATCATTTTTCAAAGTGGTAATAAATTTGATGTTGGGCTTACTACTATGAAATTTTCTGCAGTACCTAACTAGATAGAAGGAGAATGTGTGAATGCATGCCATTTGGTTTGGGTAACAAGAAGATGTGGTGACATAGAACATGCAGGGCCAGGGAGATAGCTCAGTAGAATAACCACTTGCCTTGCAAACACAGGGTCCTGAGTTCAATCCCCAGTACCACCTTAAAAAAAAAAAAAGAACATGCATTGGTTTGTAGTCTGTATGTGCTTCCTTTTTTTTTTTTTTTTTTTTTTTTTTTTTTGGTGGAACCGGGGATTGAACTCAGGCACCCTTGCTCTTGTCAGAGAAGCTCTTTTCCACTGAGCCATCTCCCCGGCCTATATATGTTTCCTAACTTCTTGGTTTTTCCAAAGATAAATCTTTGTTTTTGTTGCTCAGTAGAACAGTAGTCAAAAAGTTAATGTTGCTATTAAAGCAATCCAAATAGCATTTTCCAGCCCAGCTTGTTAATAAGATCTTCCTGAGATGATTATTGGATATTGAGATTTTCATATGCCTTCCCTAGAAATTCTAATTTAGTTTGTCTAGGGTAAGCCTACCAATCTCATATGTATGTTTAACAAAAATCCCAGGTGGTTCCTACTTCAGCAAGTGTAGGAAATACTATTAATTCCTTTAGACTAAGGAAATGACTCATCTGCAATTAAGTAATAATGCTGATTCTTAAGGAACAATGCCAAGTTATTTTAAGGCCATTGAACAATTATAGTATACACACTGCTCTAAAAACTAAATTAGCTGTTATATCAATCCAAAGGATTTCTCCTCTTAAAAACAAATTTATGTAAGTTTTATAAAAGTTCATGTTTGGATTCATTATGCTCATTAGATTTGTAGAAGAACACAGGATCATTGACCATTGATTTAATTATGTAAGTTGTCCATATCATTATTGATTAAGGGAAGTTTCGTCAGTTGTCTAAAGCTTTAGTGGAATTTTGATTCCATAGATAAAGATTGTTGTAGTCAGGGTTGACAAGGGGAAAGATTTAATATGGGACACATAATTTTGAGGATTATTTTATAATATTCACCCAAAGAGTCAAATGCAAAAGAGTGGGAGATGGATCCATGCACTAGAGACTCAAAGTATCCAGCTGAGGGACTGTATCACATGTTAATGTCCTACAAAAGTCCAGCTAGTGACCTACAGCCCATAGTAGTGTTCTCCACAAGTCCAGCTGGAGGCCTAGAGCCCACAACAATATCTCTTTCAGGTCTATATCAAGGATCTGCACTGGAAAGGCCCAAAGGTCATTTGTGGAAGCTAGAAAGTCTGTGCCAGCAGGATGAAGGATCTGTGCCAGCAGGCTGAGGGATCTGCACTGAAACCGGGAAGTGGTGCTGAAAGTAAAGACCAGAGTGTCCCCAAAGAGAACCAGAGTTGGGCTGGGGAGATGGCTCAGTGGAATAAGTGCTTCCCTGGCAAGCGCAAGGGTCTGAGTTCAATCCCCGGTTCCACAAAAAAAAAAAAAAAAGAGAGAGAGAACCAGAGCCATTCTCAGCAACAGCAAGGACATGAATTCTCTGGTGATAAGAACAGAACAGCTGGGTTCATATCAGAAAAGCCCGTGTGACAAGCTCCTTCAGCATAATCAACAGCACATCTTCCCTCTAATTCCTTTTAATGTTGCTGGCAAAATCCTCAGGTGGACCTTCCACAGCCAGTACCATGCTGATTCAGTTTGGCTGGGTGTTGCAAGTTGACCACTATTTAATCCACCACAGAGATCTATGTCCCCTTCAACTCATGTGTATATACAAAAATAGGCTAAATAAATGCTGAAGATTATATTCTGCAGAAGAAATTAAATTGTCCAGAGCTACTGAGTGTTACTTAGGCCATTTTGATTTTGTGCAATTAATGTTAATAATGTCTATTCTGTTATATTATTATATAGTAGTTGCAATTATTATACACAGTTAAGATCAAAGGAAGTGGGGGAGGACTGGTCACTAATTAGTACAACTAAAGGGCTTCCTTGAAGGACTAAGCCCTTTTTCTACTCCACAATTATCCATCACAAGCACCTGCAGAGTACACCTTCTCTGTAGAGTTGAAGTCCACTAATCTTACCTATCTATATTAGATAAGTGCTATCCCATAAAGTACTGTTTCAGCTCTAGTTCTCATGCCTTGTTGCTTTGCTCTGTCAATTTTTTTTTATTTTTTTATATTTTTGCTCTGTCAATTTTAGTTCCCTAAAATTAGAGGTGTTTGTTAAAATTATTATGGAAACCATTTAAAATATTAAATTCAAGTCCAGGGGAGAAAAGCAAGCCCCTGAAGCAAATTAAATACACATATATGATTATTTATCTTAACTTTCATTGCACTGACAATGATTAAAAGCAGGAATTCAAAATATTAAAAATACAATGGGTTATGAGGAATGAATGATCCTAAACAAAGTGTTCTGCAGTGGGCACCTTTTCTCAGAGAAACACTCCTTTTATCTAGCGACTGCCCTTCGATCCAAGCCATCACTTCATTAACAAAGGAGTGACCAAACTCTCAGTTGACCTGGTAAGGACTGAGATTCTAACTAAAGTTTGGCAATGATCCTTTACCCCTCTCTGATTTTTTGAAATTTGGATTAAAAGAAATTATCTGTTCTCAAGTGACTGAAGCTGTTTGCAATAAACTTGACTGTGGTTGATGGCAAAGGTGAATTATAAGCACCTTGAAACTCCTCTTATTTAAGAAAGAAGTAGTGAGTTTAAATAATTTCTAAAATCCTCTATGTCTCTGTTTCCTAGCCTATAAAGTGAGGACAATTACTATTTATGTAAGTGGTTTTGTGAAAAATAATTATTAAAATTCAAATAGGTCACTAAATATGAGGTGTAATCAAAACAACATTGGGAATGTTTAAATGAAAAAATTATTATAATAAAAGACACATTGCTAGTATTCCCCCTCAAAATGCTTCCCCTTTCTTCAAACACACTTATCATGATGTACTTTCCAAAGCAGTTCTAGAAGTCATTTTTCATGAATGTCTTTTCTGCATCGTCATGCCTTGGGGTCCTGAATCCACTCAAAAGTTGTACATTTCATGATGTTTTGACTTTGGGGAAGAGCCAGAAGTTTCCTGGCAGTCAATCTAGTGGACAAGGTGGCTGAGGACACACCACCAGGTTTTTATCTCACAGAATTTGTGGTAAACATCTTGAGTTAACTCAGGAAAACGAGGCAGCCACCAAAAGGCAGGAAAGTCTATATCTAGAACTGCAGAAAGTGGCAAGAATGATGGGTTAGATATGCTTACTGCAAGGGAAATTATTTCGAGCTGGATTAAGACAATGTATCTTTTTAGCATAACAAATTGTTTTAAATTTTTATTTAAACATTCATTGTGTATTTTGATCACATCTCATAATAGGTCCTTAACAGGGTAAGAATGTTAACTATGAAGCACCCCAAGGCATAAGGCTAAGCAGCAAGAGTGGGACTCACGTACAAGGACAAGGCGGGACAAGATTTCCAGCACTGTGTAGTAGGACAGTATCCCCAAAATTACTTTGGCAGATGACTGGAATTTTAACAAGATCATCATGGAAACTTAAGATAGCAAGTAGTGGCCTATAACACCTTCAGTCCCCAAAACATGACAGCCTAGGCCCAATAATACTAATAATAACAACAAAAAATAATTAAACCTGAGTGCTGACTGTGAGCCAGGACAGGAAGTTGAGTGACTTATGTTTGATATCTCTAATCCCACTGTCTTGTGAGTTAGGTATAATTCCTGTCTTGCAGGTGAGGAAATCATGCATAATGTTGAAATCTTCCATTAAGAAGACTGCTGAAGACCCTAATGTTCCCATTATCTCTAAAGCAACTGGCCAGTATATTTAAAGGAGTGGCTATTTCTCATTTTTTATCACCCCATCTGTCTTTAGCTATTAGTTATTCACTCACTTGAGGAAAAGGCCATTACTACTCTAAAGAAGCTTAGCTTGGGTTAGAGAAGCCTACTTCAGTGTCCTAGGCTGCTTTCCTCCTTGCTGCCCAAATGTGGGCACAATGCACGACTGTACTTCAATCCTCTCTTCCTCTGCATTGCTGGCTGCTACCGCTTGCAAGTCACACCCTAGAACTGCTTTTGTTCCCCATAGGAAGCATTCAAGGAGCTTTTGGATAATTACTATCAGAATCAGGATTTCTTACTTTCTAATCATATTTTTATCCACAATTCTCAACTGCTCTTGGTTCCTGTGGCCTTCTGCATAGTCTCATCACTGTTTTTTCCTGACTCATGGGGTTATTATATGTTCTTTTTGACACTATTTACTTGTCTCGCTCTTGTTACTTATGATGATAACTTTTTGCAAAATCCCAAGCTCATTTGCTTCCAAAGTAGCACATTCTGATTTCCTATTTCTGCCTTGGTTGTCCTTCGACCATTTTTCCTGGTGCTGAGACACAATTGACACCTACAACTTAAAGGAGAACTGAATCACACTTTTGGGGGATTCAGTCCAGGTTTAACTGGCTCAGAGGCAAAAATGGCATAATGGAAAGGCTTGGTGGAGGAAAGCCACTCAACTTAAGGCATTCAGGAAGTGAGAGGAGGAATTGGGGACAAGAATTCAACTCTGGCCAGGCGTGGTGGCGCATGCCTGTAATCCCAGCACTAGGGAGGCTGAGGCAGAAGGATTGTTGTGAGTTCGAGATCAGCCTGAGCTACAAAGTGAGCTTAAGGCCAGCCTGAGCTGCATAGTGAGACCCTGTCTCAAAAAGACAAAAAAAAAGAAAAAAAAAAAAGAATTCAACACTCTACACTCTACAGGCCACACTCAGCAACTGCCTCTGCTGACCTGAATCGACCTCTGAACACTTGAAACTTTTGGAGGTCATTTCAGATCTAAATCATGACACCTTTCCTCCTGGACTATCATTCTCTATCCTTGACCTATTGGCAGTTAACATCCTGGCATCAACAGTGACCTATGACTTTTCCTAATGTGTCAACTCTTTCCCGAATAAGGCAACTGTCCTCTCAAAGTTTACAGTTTGCAATACTGCTTGACTCATAACTCTTTTGTTGTTTGCTAAACATTCTTTCTTGCCTGCACCTGTTGTTGGCCACCTTGCCTTGGTGTGTGACCCTTAGGCAATCTCAGTCTTGGCATGCCAGAAATAACAATTGATTAGAACAATTGTGTCACCTTGGGTAAAGTGGTAAAATCAGCAATAACAATAGCATGAAACATAGCCTAGGCAATGGCAAACTGTGGTAACTATTAATTTGCCACCTCAAACCAATGACCTAGATTTGTGGTTATATAACAATCTAAAACAAACCATAAAACAGCAAATATGTTCTCATTATGGAAATTTTGCCCTCAGGGGAGAAAATTTCAAAGGAGCTATGGGGAAAAATAGAAAAATTGAAGAAGAGAGAAAGATTAGAACCAAGACTAGCAAGACAAAGAGAAATAATGAGAAATTTGGGAGACTCATGAAGAAGACAGGAGGGAAAGAGAAAAGGAGGAAATAAAAACAAGAATAGAACAAAAATGAAACAACCTGGAAAAAAGAATAAACAAGAACAAATAATCAAGAAAACAAAACAAAGAGAAAAAGAAGAAAAATGTCCACTTCAAGGTGTGTCTCTGCTGTCACTGGTAGAAAAAATGGGCAGACAGTCCAAATCCATATTGATTAGTCCCAGCAAGCCAGTTATAGATTTACAGTAGGGTAATGGGCAGTTTCCATCAAGCCTGTACCTTTAGGTCCACCAAAGTTCAGACTGGCTTCTGGCTGTGAGGCTGAAGCTCAATTTGTTCAGCCTGCAATACTCCATATGCCTCCTGCTAGCTTAAACTTGGCTCCTTGACATCTTGCTGATTTGAACTGGGTTCCACCCTGACACTTGGAGTGGCTAGACAGAGCCAGCCGGCAGTGATTCTGAGTT
>PVKA01054168.1:0-11034 GCA_004027165.1 Ctenomys sociabilis | reverse complement strand
TTTTTTTTTTTTTTTTTTTTTTTTTTTTTTTTTTTTTTTTTTTTTTTTTTTTTTTTTTTTGTCTTTTTGAGACAGGGTCTCACTATGCAGTTCAGGCTGGCCATAAGCTCACTTTGTAGCTCAGGCTGGTCTCGAACTCACAACAATCCTCCTGCCTCAGCCTCCCAAGTGCTGGGATTACAGGCATGTGCCACCATGCCCGGCTACGATTTTTTTTTAAGTTTAGGTTTTTTAGCTGGGCATGGTGGCTCAGGCCTGTAATCCCAGCGCTTGAGAGACTGAGGCAGGAGGACTGTTGTGAGTTCGAGACCAGCCTGAGCTACAAAGTGAGCTTAAGGCCAGCCTGAACTGCATAGTGAGACCCTGTCTCAAAAAGACAAAAAAAAAAAAAAAAAAAAAGTTTACGTTTTTTCAATCCCTGGTACTGCAAAAAGAAAAATTTTTTTTTTTTTTTTTTTTTTAAGACAGGATCTTGGCAGTTAATGCAGGCTGGCTTTGAACTCATATATAGCCCGGATAGCATTGATATTTTGGCAATCTTTCTGCCTCAGCCTCTCAAGTGCTAGGATTACCCTTGCGTGCCACCACACCCAGCCATCCAACAGTTACGATTTTTTAAAAAAGGACTACAAAAGTTACATAAAATTCCGGTTCTGCCAAAAAAAAAAAAAAAAAAAAAGTTATAAAATAACTGTCAATGTAGTAGAACCTGCATTGGGATGGTATCTGACACTTCATACGGGCTGGGAACTGCAGGCCATCTGGGTGATGACAGCACAGACAGGGTACCTTTTACTAAAGGAACAGGCCTAATCCCCAGAGGCTGGGCTTTCGAGACTTCCAACCCACAATACTGTACCCACCTTTGCCAGGACCCCAAACAGGTTCTCCCAAATATAATCACTGCATAGTTGGGTTTGTTTGTTTTTTTGGTGCAGGATCTCACATTCATAGTGATCTTCCTGCTTTTTGCCTCCTACGTGCTGGGATTACAGGCGCGCACCACCACGCCCGGATTGGATCACTGGCTCAGAACACCCAAAGGCAGGGCCGGCGCGGCATGCGGAACCAGGAGTCGAATCCTGGTCCCTGCGCTTACCTCAGCAAGCGTTTAGTCCGCTGAGCTATACCGCCGGCCCTAGCACCCAGCCCCAGTCACCAGGTAGGACAGACATCGGTCAGGCCCATCAAGGGGCTGGGCATCTGTCCAGAGGCCCACAGTGCCAGGTGCCACCAGGCAGAAGCTGTTGCCTCTAGAGGGATGGCCAGTCCCACGACAATGGTTCCACCAAGTTTAGGTCTTCAATGCGCAGTAGCTATTTCAACTCCTCCCTCTGCAATGAATATTTCTGGAAGACTCTAACCAAGTCCACACAGGGTGGCATTCCTGGCAGTGAGGCTGGCAGCTGGAAAAAGCTATTTCTGGCAGAAGCGAGGAGGGTGGTAGGTGGGAGGACAGGGACAGAATGCACTGTCGCTGCTACCACTGGGATGGCCGCCCACTCCCGGGCTGGCCTGTCCAGCAAGGAAGGCCTTTTTGAGTCCAAGCTTCCTTGTTCTCTCTCCCCACTGCTGTACTCTTGTCCCACTGCCTGTGCCCCAGCTGCTTGCACTGTCCGGTGGAAGCCACTGTGTGAATGGGCCCACAACCAAGAGGCACGGGGTCACTAGTGCCTGCAATCAAGAGATGCCATATGACCTCCCCAGGCAGTGCCAGCGTGTCCTCCCTGCCAGGCTGGTGCCAGCTGGGTCACAAGCTATTCCTGGACCACCTTCAAGCTGCTGTTTTGACTGGCAGTGGGAGTCTCTGGTTTCCTGTTGTGTTCAGCCCAGAAATATCCGACGTCAGACGTCTCTGACTTGGGCATTTGAGAGATAAGGGACCCGGGCTGTCTGCCCATGACTGCAGACTTGGGGAAGTGGTGAGAAAAGGGAGGCAGGGAGGGGAGCTGTGCAGACAAAAAAGCCTAGCTTTGAGATTCTGACTGAGCCATCCTGATGATGGGATCTAAGGGCAGCAAGCTGGGTGCACATTTGTACTCCCAGCACCCAGAAGGCTGAGGCAGGAAGATTGCTCTGAGTTCTAGGACAGCCTGGATTGCACAGGGAGATCCTGCCTCAAAACACAAAAAACAAAATACAAGTGGGCCTCAGTTTCCTCATCTGAGGAGATAATATGTGCTGGCTGTGGGCCTCTGCCTGGACAATATCTTTGTTCAAGGGCTTGGAGCCGGTGAGGGCCCTTCACACCTCCTTGGGGGCTCTGACCTTATAGACAGGGGCCGCAAGCCAGGGAGCCCCAGCACTGGACAGGCTGTGACCAATGCCCCCAAGGCAAAGACACAGAGAACAGAACGACCTTGCGGTACCAGGCGGGGAGGCATAAAGGCCTAAGGTCCCCCTAGGAACTGTCCTAGGAAATGTGCATCCCTGGCTCCTCCAGCTCTCAGCTCACAGCCACAGCCCCCAGTCAGCTGCTGAGGGGGACAAAGGCAATCAGTGTCCTGCGGTGCTCCATCAAAAGCCTTTGTGGCTATGGCTCTGGGCTCCTCCCTATGAGCCAGGGCCACAGCAGACAGGCCCCCTGTGCCCCACAGAGGCGTTGTCTCACACTATTTCTTTCTCTGGTACTGTCTTCTGTCCACCCCTTCTGGGCTACCCAGTTTCAGTTCCTTTCTCTCCTAGGTTCAGAGCACCTATTTTTTGGAGACAAGATCTCACTCTGTAGTTCAGGCTGGGCTCTCAAGCTTGCAAGGTAGCCCCATTGCCTCCAACTCCCGAGTGCTGGGATTACAGGATTGCGTGTTGCGTGCCTGGCTACACAGCACCAGTGCTTGCCAAGAAGCAACCAGAGGGCAGGATAAAGGGGAGGAGGGCTCTGAAGGGAACTGTACGGGGAAGATGGGCTGCACTACAGCTTGGCGGTGTGGGCAGAACCAGTGGGAAGGCTTTTTGACTAATTTTGATAACTTTCTTCTGGATTTCGTCCACTTTGAGACTAGCAAAAGCCCATACTTATCTTCTTAGGAGAAGGGGCAAATTAAAAAGTCACAAGAAACTCTTAAAATGCACATTCCAGCTTGGGCACAGGAGGCTCTGTGAACGGGGACCCTTCCTGGGCAGGTGCTGGAAAGGTCTGGTGCGTGGAGGCCCAGGACGAGTAGCTGAAGAAGGCACAGTGCTTCTGCGTGTCTGGGTTCACCGAAAACTTTCCCAGGGGTAAAGCCCGAAGCCGCAGCTGAAGGTGCACGTGAGATCGAGTCAGTTTATAGGCCACAGAGCCTGGAGAAGCTCCCTCCTGTGCAGCGCTCGGTTCTTCTCATTTCTCTAAGCTCACTTAATGAAGGTAACTTAGACACTCTAAGCTGGCAGGGAGACGGAAAAGAGGCCCGCCAATGTGCTGTCCAATGATTGGTTTAGCGGTGGTCATGTGACCCATTGAGCGCCAATGAGGCCCTGCAGTTTCTCTGGTCTCCTGCGAACACAACCAGAACCAGAGTTTCGGAGTGCGCAGCATTGCCATCCTGAGTCCCTGGAACATAACTGAAGAATCAAATCCCCAGACAGGACATAACCTCAGTGAAACAACCTGCACAATTCTGGTTATTTAGCTAAGCTCTTTTTCTTCAGCTCCATGAGTTTTGATACCAATGGAGGATCACTAACCAATCCATGGTCATAATAATGCTGGAATCAAAAGCAAGCTCTTCTGGGTCCGTGCCTCATCCTTAGAGAATACTGACCTCTATCTAGAACTGGGATCCTTCCTCTCCCATATCAGCAGGGACCTAAGGTGAGGCTAATAAGCAACGTGCAGTTGTTAAAAAGCTCCGATGGAGGCTGCGGGTTCCTCCGGACACCCCAGGAGCCTGTTACTCCTTCCCTGGAAGCCAAGTTCTATGCTGAGGGTCCAGCTCTTCCACTTCCACAAGCGCTGTGCTTTTGGCCACCCACAGGCTGGGAAGCAGCTCTGGCTTCTCCAACAGGGTGCTGAAAGGGGAGACATGTGGGACACCCCACTTCCTCTCCTCACGCACCCAACCCACACCTGTTCCCACAAAACTTCTGTTGGGCTTGCGGTAGAGGACCAATGCCCTTCTGCAGTCAGCCTAGGCAAAGCTGGAGGCCTGGGGCCGGGGGGCCTCTCAGGAGAGACCGAGGGGCCACAATGATGTGCCTCAGTTTCCTTTACTGGTCAGGAACAATGCCTGCCGTTCCAGCCCTATGGTGAGGAATGACCAAGATGACCTGCAGGACAATGTCTGGCATTAGTTTTTAGCTTTCTAACCCAGTGTCAGCCCTTTATCCAAAGCCTCTGGGAGTCCATGAACCTCCTGAAATTGTACACATAATTTTACCTCTTTTCCTCGAAGGACAAGGACTGTAATAGTTCCATGAGAATCCCAATGGGGTGGGGTGGCGAGATAGCTCAGCAATCTGAAGTGCCTGTTTAGGCAAGTTTAGGCCGGCGTGTGTAGGGGACTACGGTTCAATCCCTGGCACCACATGCTGCACCAGCCCCCACCCTCAGGGCGGGCTGAGCCAGAGAGCGGAAAAAGATCCCAAAGGGATCTGATGCTGTCAAGCAGTATGGCCGGGGCTTTGCATCTGCAGGCAGGCCAGGGTGCTGTCTGTGTGTCTCTCTGGGCAGGCAGTACCCGGCTGTGCATGTTAGGGGCCAAAGGACACCGAGTAGCTATGGAGGGCTGGGGGATGTGTCGTCGCAGAAGTTCATACTGGGATCAGCAGGGTCATTGCAGACACCTCATGGCTGGGGTTCAAGCCCTGAAGATGACTGAGCCCCGACCCCACACCCTAGCCTCATTCCTACTCCTCAGAAGCCACCTCCCACCCCATGTAACACACCAAGCAAGCTCTGAAGCACCAGCCACAGGCCCCAGCCTCCTGCGCCCCCCTCTCCCCCGCACCTGGCAAACCTCTCCCTCCAGAGACCCCAGAAGGAGCTCAGCATCCAGTAAGAGATGAACCCAGGGGCATGGGGCTGAAGTGAGAGGTCATGAACCCCCTACTGGGCATGTTCAGAGTCAGAAGTGTGTCACTTACAGCCGCTTGATGCTGGACTCTGGCTGTGGGGACAGTCTTGGGTGTGTAACAGGAGTAGGCTGAAGTATTCGGGCCTCCTCTTCTATGTCTTCACTGGAAAGAGTTGAGAAGCATAAAATAAATAGGTTAAAAAAAAAATTGGATGGGGCTGGGGAGATAGCTCAGTGGAATAAGCACTTCCCTGGCAAGTGCAAGGGCCTAAGTTCAATCCCTGGCTCTGCCAAAAAAAAAGTTACAAAAAAAATTGGGAGAACTAGAACATTCCAGAAGGATGCTGTCTGAGGGTGGGTGAGATTAAGGGGCCCAGAAAGGTGGTAACAATGGCCTCTGCCACAGTATCCGCCTGAGGGGCTGGCCTTCAACTCACTATGTAGATCAGGCTGGCCTCAAACTCGAGGTGATCTTCCTGCCTCAGCCTCCTGAGTTCTGGGATGATAGGTGTGCATCACCATGCCAGGTTCTCAAATCTATTCCAGCCATACAGAATTACACCAAATAGAATTACTCTGAGAGGTTGATCTTTAGTGGGTATTAAACTCAGGACTTTGAGCTTGCCAGGCAGGCGCTGAAGTCCCTGAGCTATCTCCCTGGCCCTGAAAGGCTGATTTTTTGTGTGTGTGTGTATGTGGAACCAGGGATTGAACTCAGGCCCTTATGCTTAAAAGGGAAGCGCTTATTCTACTGAGCCGTATCCCCAGCCCGAGAGGTTGATCTTTTTTTTTTTTTGTCTTTTTGAGACAGGGTCTCACTATGCAGCTCAGACTGGCCTTAAGCTCACTTTGTACCTCAGGCTGGTCTTGAACTCACAACAATCCTCCAGCCTCACTCAGCCTCCCGAGTGCTGGGATTACAGGCATGCGCCACCACGCCCGGCCTGAGAGGTTGATCTTAATTGAGTAACCTTGACTGTCAATTGGCTTGAGAGCCTAGGAGATCAGGAAGACAAACTTCTGGGTGTGTCTAGGCAGTCGTGGCCAGGGGGGCTCCATCTGGCTCCTTCCTCTCTGGCACTGCTCCCGGCTCAGCCTTCTGCACACCATTTAGTGAGCAGCTCTGCTCTGCCTCCCTCTTTTGCAGCACTATTCCTGCCTTGGAGCCTGGGGCCTCTGGAGCTGTGTGAGCCAGGATAAGCCGCTCCTCTTGTCTTCTTGAGACAGGGTCTCGCCATGCAGTTCAGGCTGACCTTGAGCTCACTCTGTAGCTCAGGCTGGTCTCAGCTTACAGCAATCCTCCTGCCTCGGCCTCCCCAGTGCTGCGAGAGGACAGATGTGAGCCACCTCATCCAGCCAAGCTGCTCCTTCAACACTCCTTACTCCTTGCACAATGTCTATCTATCTCCCATCTCCCACCTTTGGGCTTCTTCCTCCTGCAGCACGCTGCCCACCCCTCACATCTCCATCCCTGATTGTGCTTCCCTGGCCTGTAAAGGGCCCCTGATCCAGTGCCACCTCCCATGAGCCTTCTGTTTCAGCCTTCTTGCTATTGTCTCTGCAGTAGCAGGACCCACCTGCAGTACACCTGTCCCTCCTCCTGGTACTCCCTTCAGCAGAGAGCTGTGCACCTCCTGTGAGCTAAGGGGAACTGAGCCAGGTGCACCACAAGTTCAAGGCCAGCAGCCACCGTCTAAGTAAATAAAATAAAATGTATTCCAAGTTTCAGAAAAGGAGGGTCAGCTTGTGTGTGTGACTTCAGATACCCAGATGTGACAGAGAACAGGCTTGTCCCAGGTGGCAGCCCAGGCTGTCCAGTCTCAAGGGTCGCACACCTCTTGTAGTAGGCTAGCTCCTCCTGCAGCAGGAACACCTTGGCCTTGAGCTCATTCCTTTCATGCAGCACATCCCGCAGCTCCTGCAGCGTGAACCGGGGGCGGCCGGGGTCCTTGGGGTCCATTGCCGCCTTCTCCACATCATCAGACATGCGGTCCTCTGTGCTGGGCTCTGCCTGCAGGAGGCAGAGATGCTACAGATGAATGCTTGGGGGCCCCGCCTGAGGCACCCACCTCCCAGGGCGCTATTTTCAGCACTGGGGGCGGCTTTAGCTTGAGCTTGCTGCAGTTTCTCCTGGAGATGGGAGGTGGTGGCCACCTGTTCACTGTCCCTCTCGGGAGCAGCCCTGCACCCACGCCTCCCCAGGCACCCAGCTTCTGTTGCTGGCCTGCTCGCAGGCATCCAGGGAGGAAAAGTGCCACGCCTCCAAGGCCACTGCCACACCAACCCGCTGTCTCCTTTCCGGGTTCTGCTCCTCCAGTCTCCCCAAGCCCAGCACTAATGCTACAAGGGTAACTAGAATCATGGCCTATGTTCCTTCTCGGTTCCTCCCCATCACTTCATGAAACTGTGCCTGTGTACAGCCACATCAGCCCCTGAGGCCTTTCCTCCTCAAAGGCTCTTGGCTCCTCACTTTGGACTCTAGGGGAAGCCCTGGAAGGGGGTACACTTTGAAATTTTTTATCAGTGAAGCCAAGCATGGTGATATAGCCTCCAGAGGCTGAGGCAGGAGGATTTCTGCAAGTTGGTGGTCTTCCTGGGCTACACAGTGAGATCTTATCTCAGAAAAAAAAAGAAAAAGAAATTTCATTAGTGCAAATGTCACAGATACACTTGTGTCACTTGCAGGTTGGGGGATGGGGGGCACAAAATTTTCAGATAAGCCTGGCTTAAGTTTGGGCTCACAGAATACTGACTGCTTTGTCATGTCCTGTATCATGCACAGCTCAGTGGTGCTCAGGCTTGTAAGGGTGTGTAGCTCCCCCACCCAATCCAGAACATTCTGTCTGTCTGTCTCTCTCTCTCTGTCTCTCTCTCTCTTCTACTGAGCTATCTTCCCGGCCCTGGGATTTTTTAATTTTGAGGCCAGCTGAGCTACATTGCAGAAGTCTGTCCAAAAAATAAAAGAGGGAGGTTTTGTTGCCACATGGATGGCCTGGGAAGCCTGATGCCAGGTGACAGGTGGGACACAGAAGGCCACAATTGCATGGTGCTATTGTTGGGAAACGGCCAGAGAAGCAACACAACAGGAGGAGAGCAGGTGTGGTCGGGACCCAGGGGACGGCAGGTGACTGACTGCTTGGTGAGCATGGCATGTCCTCTTGGGCTGATAAGAATGTTCTGGGGGCCAGGGAGTTGACTCAGAGGAATAAGTGCTTCCCTGGCAAGTGCAAGGGCCTAAGTTCAATCCCTCAGTTCTAAATAAAATAAAATAAAATAAAATAAAATAAAATAGAAAAAAAAAAAATAACCCTCCTGCCTCAACTTCCAGAGTGCTGGGTGACAGGTGCTGGGTGACTGCCATACCTAGCACAACTTCCCGTTCCCAGGCTGGGTAGTAGACCCTACCTGGAGAGGCCACAGTCTGCACACCTGTAGGAGGTCAAGGGGGTTGTGGCCATCTTTTGGTACCATGAGGAGGGACGCCAAGCACCTTTCTTTGTGTGTGTCCCCTAGGACACAAGGGTCCCGTTCTGTAGGAGGTACAACTAAGCCGAGTGACTGGGTCTCACAGGAGCAGTAACTCTGGGGTTTTTTAGTTCTGTGTTTTGGTTTTTCTGAGGCAGGACCTCATTCTATATAGTTCAGGCTGGTTATGAACTCACTATTGCCTCAGGCTGACCTTGAACTCAGTGATTTTCCCGCCTCAGCCTCCAGTGCTGAGACTACAGGTGTGGCCACCATGATGGGCTGTGACTGAGTTAACTTCCCATTTTTTTTTTCTGCAGTGGCTGCAGGATTTTATGTCTATACCAGCAATGACCCAAGGTCCTAGTTCCTTGAATTCTGCTGTCCCAGGTCATCTTGCATGCTAAGTACCAGCTCTACTCCTGAGCTACATACACCCCCAGCCCATTTTTTCTTGTGTCTGCATGTGGTACTAGGGGTTGGACCCAGAGCACTTGAACTGAGCTATACCCCCAGCTCTTTCTAAACTTAAACTTTCTCATTAAAATAAATAAAAGATTAAAAAAAATTGAACTTTCAAAAACTTGAGATAGGATCCTACAAAGTAGCTAGGCCACCCAGGCTGGGCTTGAACTTGCAATCTCCCTGCCTCAGCCTCCCAGACAGCACATCTGGCCCAGTTCCTACTTTCCTTGATAGCAACGGATCTGCAAATTGCCCCTAAGTCACCCTGCTAAATCTGTACGGGCCATGCAGCCAAGGTAGTACAGTATCCTATGTATCCTTGTGGCCCATGGTCACCTAGAAGGAACAGACAGAAGCTGGGACGATGGCAGAAACAGGGGGAGTAGGTAAAAAGGCACCCTTCTTGGGCCTCTCACAGCCCACGGTGGCACAGGGACAAGGACTCCAGCCAGACGCTGGCACAAGGCCAAGACACCCAGAGATTCAGAAGCCAGAGCCAAGATGCTTCTCCTTACGTCTGGGACAGGTCGTTCCGGGAAGGGACACTTGAAAGCAGACACCACCTACAGGCAGGTCAGGTGACAGCCACAGCCTGCTGCTGAGGGGCCACAGGCAGACTCCACTTCCCAGAGAGCCCCTGGAGCTGAGATGACATCAGGACAGCGGTCTCTGTCTTCAGTCCCCACCCCACTCCTCCAGGATGCTACCCACTGGCACCTCAGCCCTGACTCAGCCCTGTCCTGCACCTCAGCAGTGACTGGCACACAGAGGTGCCAAAAATGTGGGTTCCAGCTGGGCATGGTGGCACATGCCTGTAATCCCAGCACTCAGGAGGCTGAGGCACAAGGCGAATTCGAGACCAGCCTGAGCTACAAAGTGGGCTTAAGGCCAACCTGAACTGCATAATGAGACACTGTCTCAAAAAGACCAAAAATGGGGGTCCGGGGAGATGGCTCAGTGGAATAGGCACTTACCTGGCAAGTGCAAGGGCCTGAGTTCAATACCTGGTTCTGCCAAAAAAAAAAAAAAAAGACCAAAAAAAAAAAAAAAAAGTGGGTTCCAGGCGCTTCCCCTGCCTGTGGGACGTCTATTATTCCCCCAGTACATCTGGAGCACTGACTCCTGGCTCTCTTGTGGCTAAGCTCAGTGCTGGGGAGAGATATGGCCAGCAATGGCGAGGAGAGGATGCACCTGAACAAAATCTTATGCAGTAGAGACCTGCAAGGATGTCCAAGGGGCCTCCATGCATGGGGTCCTGATGCTGTGTAGTTTACCAAAAATTGAGTACCAGGCACAGAATGGGGGCCCTCGGGTCATACCTGTGTCTCTCTGATTTGATTTGGTTTGGTTCCCACCTGTTCTAAAATCTACTGGTCAGTCATGGTGGTCCATACCTGTAATCCCAGCATTCTGGGAGGCTGAGGCAGGAGAATCGTAAGTTCAAGCCCAACTCAGGCAACACAGTGACTTAACATGACTTTGTCTAAAAAAAAAAAAAAAAAAAAATGGCACCTGTAATCCCACCACTCAGGAGGCTGAGGCAGGAAGACTGCTGAAAGTTGGAAGCCAGCCTGGGCTATATAGTAAGTTCAGGGCCATTTTGAACTACAAGGCAAGACCCTGTCTCAAAACCCAAAACAAGTGTTGAGAATGTACAAAGTGTGAAGGTCTTGGATTTATTTATTTTTGCAGAATCGGGGATTGAACTCAAGCCGCCCTTGCACTTGCCAGGGAAGCGCTTTAGAATAAGCACTTCCCTGGCCCCAAGGTCTTGGATTTAATTCCCAGTGAAAATCAAATCCAGTCTAGGGCTGGTAAAATAGCTCAGCAGATTAAAGTGCCTGCTTAAGGGCTGGCGGTATAGCTCAGCGGACTAAGCGCTTGCTTAGGTAAGCGTAGGGACCAGGGTTCGATCCCTGCTTCCGCTTGCCGCGCCGGCCCCGCCTTTGGGTGCGCTGAGCCGGCGATTGGAGTCCGGGCGTGGTGGCGCGCGCCTGTAATCCCAGCACTAGGGAGGCAGAAAGCAGGAGGATCACTATGAATGTGGGCTGCAATAGTGAGACCCTGTGGACAAAAAAAAAAAAAAAAGAAAAAGAAAAACCAAAAAAAA
>PVKA01054167.1:0-10896 GCA_004027165.1 Ctenomys sociabilis | reverse complement strand
TATTATTAATGAAATTCTTTTTTTTTTTTTTTTTTTTTTGCTTTCAATAAGAAATTTACTTTTTTAAAAAAAATCCAAATGCTGGTGTTTTCCAGAAATTTTTTTTTTTTTTTTTTTTTTTTTGGTCTTTTTGAGACAAGGTCTCACTATGCAGTTCCGGCTGGCCTTAAGCTCACTTTGTAGCTCAGGCTGGTCTTGAACTCACAACAATCCTCCTGTCTCAGCCTCCCGAGTGCTGGGATTACAGGCCTGCAACATCACGCCCGGCTCCCAGAAAAATTTAACAGATTTTTATTTATAATTGTTATAAAGTTGAAGTGCTGAAACTTGTTCACTAAAGCATTTTTGACTGGCATTAATGCTTTACATCCCGCATGAAGATAAAAATTCACACACAAATGAAAATGGAAAAACTGCCAATACCTTATTTCTGTCCCCTATTTTCCACTTGCAATTATGTACTTAGGTACCTTTTGACCCCACAGGAAAACAAAAACCAAAAACCAAAAAACCTAACATTCAAAACTACCAATAACAGGAAGAGGAAAAAAAAATATTTTGAGAAGAAAATGTTTCCCACCATAGTGGACTCTTAAGCACGTTCTCCACGTATGCGGCATGCTAGCTGGATATCTTTTGGCATAATTGTTCCACGTTTGGCGTGGATGGCACACAAGTTGGTGTCTTCAAACAGGCCAACCAGATATGCCTCACTTGCCTCCTGCAAAGCACCAATAGCTGCGCTCTGGAAGCGCAGATCTGTTTTGAAGTCCTGAGCAATTTCTCAAACCAGACGATGGAAAGAAAGTTTGCGAATCAGTTCAGTGGACTTCTGATAACGTCTAATTTCACGGAGTGCCACAGTCCCAGGCCTGTAACGATGAGGTTTCTTCACCCCTCCAGTAGAGGGCGCACTCTTACGAGCGGCTTTTGTAGCCAGTTGTTTCCTGGGCGCTTTACCACCGGTGGATTACGGGCAGTCTGCTTGGTACGAGCCATGGTACAGGGACCTCCTTACCCCCTTCTCCTTTGGCTGGAGCTCGGCGAGCGAGAGGCGGCGTGGGCGTTGGAGAGCAACGGCAGCTCGGTGGTGGTGCGAACATAATTCATTAATGAAATCCTTATGGGAGGCTTTTTTCATTTCGCTTGCTAGTATGTATAAATTTAGAAACAGCTATTGTTCAACAGATGGTGGAAACGTAAGCTGACAATCAACAGAGTTCGTGGCTCATATGCCTGGGTGCTAAAGCTCCCGATGTGTGTGAGCAACTTCTAGCTGATATCTCAGTCATTAACACACTGAGGAATGGAAACTACGAATCATACAATTATTTATAACTTTATAACAGAGTTTTTTACTTTGTAGAAAATACATATTTTTGCCATTTTTGCTTTCTTTAAATTCTTTTAGTAGAAGTTGTATTTCTTTACAGTAGCAGCACACTCCAGAATGGATTTACCTTATGCTGAACAATGTCTAACAAATCCCCGTATCTGGAAATATGATTTTCCAGTTTGCTCCTTACTTTCCCCAGTAGCATTTTCCTTCACTTCAGTACCAATTTGTGGGAAGGCATCTAACATGTAAGCTTTATGGTATAAGCACCAGAATTTGTTTTCCTCTCTTTCATATCTTTAAAAATATGCTATTAAACTGACAACCCACTAAAGCAATGAACAGAGAATTCAAGAATTTTCTTTACTAAAGCTTCTTGAAATGATTTAAGTCAGCATTTTTGACAGTGGAACCCTTTACCACCTGTGAGCTCGAGCCGGAGCAGGTGCTGCGTGTGAGCCGCGCAGCCGGCCTGAGGCGCCTCCAGGCTGGCAGGCACCAAGCGGCGCCCTCCCACATCCCCGTCTAGGTGCTGTGCCTACCTCCTCTGGCCTCCATGGCAGCGCTGCCCTCCTCACCTTCTCCAAGTCCCGAGTCCCTGGTCCAAAGCGGCCTGAGGTGACCCAGGCCAGGGAAGTCGCTGCCCCCCAGGAGGAACGGGGCCGGTAGCTTCACGCATGCGCAGCGCAGAGCAGCGCTTCCGGCGGCACGACGTGCGCACACGTGGCCGTGCGTGGACGTCAGCTGCTGGTGCTGGCAAGGTGCGCAAGGACCGTGGCCCTCGTGACGGTGTGGGCCGTGGCCTGGCTGCGTAAATCTGCGAGACGTGGATTACAGTGCCTGCAAGCAAGCGCAGGGGCCAGGGGTTCAGTCCCCAGGCCTGTGGTGCCAGTGCCACCCTGGGATGTGCTGAGATGGTCGTTGAGACTGGCCGTGGTGGGGGCTGAAAACAGGAGGATCATTAGGAGTCCAATCTAGTAGTGAGACCCTGAACACCCTGTAGGCCCTTCCCTTAAATACAAAATAATAATAATAATATAGTAATAATTTTGGTATAATAACAATATATTAAAGGATTTGTTGTGGAAATGGACAACCTGGTGTACAAATGAGTGAAAGCTATGCACTTTTTTCACACTATATTTGTTACCATAATTGAAAATCATTCCTATTATTCAATACATTTTCTAAGAACTTCATGTAGCCATACTTTGAATAGCTTCATGAGTTCAAATGGGTAGTTAAAAAACAAATTTAATTCAATTAACTCTCTTTATAATTAAATTTCCACAGGTTCTATATTAACTACAGTGTCATACATCTGATCGCCCTGCTTCCTACTCTTTAGCCTGAGACCCTCATTAAACCCCCAAGTTCAGTTCCCTATTCATGTCCTCCACGGTCAGCCCCCTATACTTCCCAGCTCTCCTACCTTCGCCGGTACCCTTCTTGTAGTATTCTCTTTCTCTCTGTCGCTGTGCAGATATGCAGATGGTTATCCGCTGAGTGCCTTTCTTGTCCATGCTTGCTATTCATACAGCACTTCAGCGTGTCTTCTTGTGAACGCCTCTAGAA
Organism: Ctenomys sociabilis; assembly: GCA_004027165.1. NCBI lineage: Eukaryota > Metazoa > Chordata > Mammalia > Rodentia > Ctenomyidae > Ctenomys > Ctenomys sociabilis. The sequence continues at coordinate 7,985 of PVKA01054167.1, read as the reverse complement.
CTGGGACTGTGCTCAGGCAATGGCATTCATTCTTAAAACCTGCATGTGAATGTGTATCACTGGGTTTAGAAATCAGTCATGTGTCTGTAAAATGAAAACTAATCATATATTTGAAGCATCCATGGGTTTTAAATTAATTTCATCTTAAGGATATTTTAATAAAACAAAATTGAATTGCTAATTGGAAATTTATGGGCAATAAAAATAATTCTATTCTACACTTTCAGATATGCTAATAGCTTCAGAAATTAACTACATTTGCACACTCATATTTCAGATAAGAATATTGCATATGATGTTCATACAGACTCTGAGAATAAAGAACATGTAGCTGTCACTTCATATACAAACTCGTATTTAGTTATTTGGCACAGGGTCTCACTATGCAACTCAGATTCATGTGATCCTCATGTCCCAGTCTCCCTAGTATGGGGACTACAGGTGTATGCCAGCATGCCCAGTTCAGCAGCTGACCGAGTGCACTCATGACTCCAGGGTCAGCACTGCACATGGTACCAAGATTGAGCCACGTCCTCGCGCTTCCCCAGCAGGTGCTGAGACTTCCACGCTATCTCCTCAGCCACAAGCTTACACTGTACTGAAGACCAAACTTGCATTATCTTTCCAGATTCTGTTTAATACTTTTCTCTTAGCTTTACAAATAGCTTTACAAATATGTGGATATTTACACATTTCTCCTCTGTTATAATACAGATCAAGAATGATCCCAGAATCCATGTATTCAGGGAAGGAAGTTTGAGAAAGTGGTTGGATCATAAGAGTGCTGTGGCTAAATTGGTTGTACTCTACCAGGTCATGTAAACATTCTTCCCATAGGATTTCTAGTTTATGCACTCAAATTTCGAAAAGAGCCAGGAGTTATTCCCAATATTCTCATTCGATTTCACCTCAGTGCTTGGCATTATTTCCAGATGTTTGCATTATATTCTTATTATTTCATTTCTTTCAGGAGCATTTTCAGAGATTGCACAATAGCACTCACCTGCCTCATTGTGTAAATGAAATCTACGCATCACTTGAATTCGATTTCCATTACCATCTGAAACCCGAATCTACAGTTTCAGAGCTTTCCTCTGACAGCAGTCTCGCGGAGAGCTCCTGAGTCCGTAAGGCCAGAACATGCGCTTAATCTCACACAGACCTTCAGTGGCAGCTTCTCAAATTCACAGTGCTGATCTCTAACCTGCATTGCTAGCGCTTTCTCTTAGGTCTGATCTTCACGATGGCTCTTATTGCCAACCCTCATGCAACCAACAGTCAAGGAGCCTCTCTCATTGGGACTTTGTATGAGTGGTGTCCGTGTGGCCTGGAATGTTTGTCCCTGTGGGTGAGACCCTGAGCTGTTGGGTCACACTTGAACTGACTCTTTTATTGCCTTTATTGCTCCCCTGGAAAAAGTGAACTGCAGTATAACTAAGCAGATTCAGCATCAAACTTCAATACATTTTCAGGTAAGTTTATCAAAATATAAGAATAAAAAACACTTCATTTAGCTCTTTGTCTCCACCATTTGTAACATTTTTCTCTACTGAGAGGCTGATATATGTCTGTGTTTTGTACTCTTGGCTAAGATGACACAAACTTTAAGCTTAGACCTATCTAACGTTATTAAAAAACTGAAGAAAACTCAATAATATTTCTTTGGTTAGAAGCATGATTTTTGGATCTCTTGCATCCTGTAGATACTTTTATTTTTTCTAAAGTATGACGTCTTGCACTCCAATCTCTGTATTTTCTTGTTATTCCCTCAGATTTTTATTTTTTTTATCTCTTATTTATTTATGTATTTGGTACAGGATCTCAACATGCAGCTCAGACTTAATGATCCTCTTATTTTTAGCCTCCCAAGCACTGGGATTACAGGCCTATGCCAGCATGCCAGGTTTCCATGGCTGACATGGTAGGGGGGCCAGCATGGCATGTGGTACTGGGGACCAAACCTGGGTCCTTGAACTTGCCAGGCAGGCACTTTGACCACCAAGCTATCTTCCTGGTCCAATATTTCGTTTTTTAAATATTAAGACAATTTCCCTAATTGTTCTCCCAGAGAGTGTTTTTTTTGTTTTTTTTTTTTAACTTTTGTATGGGAATGATATTGACTTTTGAACATTGACTGTGTTTCCTGATATTCTACTGAATTTGATTATAAAACCTAGAAATCTTTTGGTAGTTTTTGGGAGAGCACCATAGTGTGTGCAAATACTGGCAATTTAACTTCTTCATTTCCATTTAATTTCTTATTCCTTTTATTTCTTTCTCTTATCTAAATGCTCTGGATAATGTCTCCAGAAAATATTCAATATGAGTGGTGACAGTGGAATCCTTGTCTTATTCCTCACTTTAGAGTGGAAACTGTTATTTTTTCTCTATTTAGTATGATGTCTGCTATTTATTTATCATAGATGAATTTTATGAAATTGAGATAAAGATCATCTATCTCAGTTTCCCATAGAGATTTTATCATGAATGAATGTTGTACTTTCATGTCACTCTAACAAAATATTAAACTTCCAGAAAGTATAAATTTATTGTCTCTTCTTATAGTAGATGTAAACAGAAAATTATTGGGCCTGGTTTCAAATAAGCTCAATAAATGTCAAATTGCAAGGCTCTTCTTTGAATTTTAGAAGCATTATTTAATATATGTGCATTCTCTTTTTCATGCTTTGTAGGAAATATCAAAATATAAATTGACAAAATGTAAATTAAATCCAACTATGGGTTTAAAATATAGTTTATCTATTGAATGAATGAACTAGTATAATTCATTGGGATGATGCAAAATTGTCTGTATTTCATACGCCTCAAATTAGTGGCTGCTTATTTATTCTACAGTTAATTAGAATACCATTTGGTATAAACTTTATGAAGCCATCATGAATATTCTAAAAAGTTATTTTTAATTTCATTTTTTACTGTTGATGCATAAACTTTAAAATATGTTTCAGAAAATTTATTCATCGTGCCTGCTCTAAGTGTATGGAATAAATTTTGGAGAATGAAATGGTATTACTAGTGTTATTTTCTTTCACTTGATAACTAAAATGAAGGTTTATTCATTATGTTTTTTATTTGCAAATAAATTATACAATAAATCTTGGCTTTGTGTTGTTCTTATAATACTTCCTGATTATATCTAGCATAAAATGCTTCATGTATCCTATAGACATAGAAAATAAAATTGTATTTCAAGCCTATTTATCATCGATATATAATTACTTCACCAATTTATTTCAAAATTAAAAATAACATTTTGTGGAGTTTCTAAAAATTTGAAAGTGTCTCATTGATATTTGTCACTCAGTAATATAAAATAAAAATATTTTATTACATTATGTAATCTCTATTTAACTTATAAATGTACCTTGAAGAAAAGTAGTTTAGTATAGAAAATAAATCCATGCAATTTAAGTATATACTTATGTTAATGTGTTCAATAAAGACTAGCTGTCTATGCTGTTCTACTGTTGGTATCATTAATATTATTTTATTTATCTTAATCTATCTTAGTATTACAATAAGGGTAGATATTGATGAATCACTTAATTTTTTTGTACTGAAGATCAAATTTGGGATCTTGCACTTGCCTTTCATTCCAGTTGAATATGCCCATTTTGATTAATTTTATATGAAAACGTTAATTAATGTTTAGAAAAGTTGGCACTAAATTCTCTAAATACCTGTATTCATTCAACAGGTACTGCAGAACCTACTAGTAATTATTCAACAGGTACTGCTAATCCTCTATTTAGAGTGATTCAGTGTGTACGGATTCAACAAAATATTGATCCCAACTGTCCAAACAACCAAAATGACTACACAAAATAATACATATCAAAACACTATAGCAACTATAAAGTTAATATTTCATTGTGCTAGGTATAATAAATAACTCAGAGGTTTGTAAAGTGTAAGAAAGGATGCGTGTAGGTTATATCCAAATATATTAAATAACCTGAACACTTGTAGTTTTGGAGATTGGGATTTCTAAATTCAGTCTTCCTACATACTGCAAGATGATTGTAATTTTAAGGTGGCATGAATGATTGGATTGTCCTAATATCGTGAATAATATTTAGTGGAAGAAATATAAGAATGTTTCAATGAATTTAAGAAGAATAATAAAAGTTAGATCTGGAAGTAAACAGTTTTAATCTACATCTCAAATGACTTTCTCTCCAACATGCAAGAATGGACAAATGGATAAAAGTAGAGCAATCTATAGAAGGCGACACAAATAGTGTACTCTACTACACAGAGAGGCAAACAAGTATTAGTTCTTATAAAATCATGAGCAGTGATATATTGACTCTGTATGCTTTTTGAAGGTATCAAGTACTATGCAGAAAAGTTCTATAAATATAATCTAGGAAACGGGCAATACAATGTAGCACAGATGCTGGGGGAAATTTTATTATATTTTCAGTGTATGTTGCTGCTTTCTTTTCTGAATTTTAAAGGAAAGAAATTAGAGATTAAGGCTCTTGAATGTACGTCTGAGGGACTGACTACAAGAATATTAAAGAACAAAATAAAAAAAAGTACATGGTGGTGGGGAGTAAAATAATGGGAATTTAAATTTCTGCTCTATGAAATCTCAGCTTTGTCGCCTTCTAGCTGTGGGATACTGGACACGCTTCTCAAATGCCTTAGACTCCATCTCTTCTCTATCAAGTGGAGAGCATTATGACTACTTTGAGGATTTTGGATTGTTTAAGGATTAAATTAATATAAAATAAATGTAAAGTAATGCAAAGTGCTCAATAAAAGTGAGCTTTTATTACAATCTAAAAAAAAAAGAATATTAAAGAAAAGATTAAGTTCACAGATTCAAATACTCTAAGAAATAACCATGAACTTTAAATCAACCTTCTTGTGTTGAAATCAAGGTCATGAAAGTGGTCAATAAGGTCTTCATATTTTTAAGCAGTATGGAGCAATAATGACAGGTAGAAAGCATCCTCCAGGGGTATCAACATAGTACTGTCACTCACAATGAATTCATTTTCTCCTCACATTCCGCTCCATCCATCTGTACTGAAACAATCTGGAGAAGGAGAGGAAAGCAGGAAAGAAATCTGTTTATTGTTAAAGGAGAAATCAGTGTTAGGAATAAAATAGCTTTGCCTCTCTACACTATGTGGGAGAAGAGTGAGATGAGAAATGCGTCTTTACTCTTTTTTTTTTCAGGTTTCACCTGAAAGTGAAGGACTTTCCAAACACATAAGACAGGAAAGAATATCGTTTCTTTAAGTATTAAAAAATGATGTTTACAAACATTTTGAAGAATCTCTTATGCTCATGATGGCAGATCTTCAATTTAAAATAAAAACACTCTAGGCAATCATATTCTTGATGCAGACTGCTTACAGGTACATTCAACAATTTTTTCTCATCATGATTAAGAATTGCATACACATTTAAAAATAACCCTAGATACATGATTTGAAAGACAAATATCAGTCTGGCACAAATTTTTTGTGTGCCAGAAGCAATGATCCTGAGAGTCCCACCTAAAAACTTTTATATCTTGTTAAAAACCTTTTAAAAAGCTCTGTATTATTTTAATTTTCCCCCATTTAACGTCAAATTTCCTCACTCTTAAAGACAGTCTATGGAGGTTTGTGAATGACAGAAGACTGGTATCTTATTGAGGAAGGATATATTGAGCCACTGAATCTCAGACTTTGATAACAGTACAATAAGAATGAGCTTAGGGCTGGCCTCATAACTCAGCGGACTAAAGTGCCTGTTTAGACAGAGTGCAGCAGCAAGTTTGATCCCTTGCATGCTGTGCTGGCCCCCCAAACCTCTCTCTGAGAGGGGACTGTGTCTGCGCCTGGTGGTACACGCCTGTAAGTCCAGCACTTGGGAGGCTGTAACAGGGGAATCAAGGAGTCTGATCTACGCAGTGAGACCCTGAACATGTCCTAAATGCAGAAAAAAATGAGTTTATTGGACACCTTGTCACATGCTTTCTTACTTGGTATTTCCTGAGCTATTTTTAAGGTGGTATAACTTTTAAAGTGGTATAATCTGACTGGAAGATCTTCAAAACAGAAGCAGAAACCTGGAGAACAGAAGCAAGAAAGAGCGGCGACATGTATGAAGAAGACAATGAAGAACACTAAGTACTGTCTAGGGCTCCATGTATTGGGAAACTCCATCAGGCATCTGGTACTCAAAGTCGACTGTATCCATAAAGTGAGGCATTACCCAGACATGATTTGCAGTGAATTGCTAATCCAGGCATATTAGAACAGAGCTACTCATCTATAGAATAATGGACCGAGGGAAAGTTAAGTATCCTTTGCAGAAATTCATTACAAAATTCAGCCTCAAGCCACTAGTTAATGATGGAAACAAACCAATACAGATTGTAAACAGATACTTTCATAATCCAAGAAATGAAACAATAGCTAAGGCCCTCTTTGTGCTTCAACTATCCCTGAATAAGAAACTTGATTGGGCTAGCCTAGACAGTGGAGTTTGTGGTTAGTGACCACATGAGTAAATACAATGTTTCCTAACAGAAATTTAATAGAAGATTAGTTGTTTTTTTTTTTTCTCCCCAGAACCTGGAACTGAACTCAGGCCCTTGCACTTGCCAGGGAAGCGCTTATTCTACTGAGCCATCTCCCTGGCCCCTCAGAAGATTAAACAGTGGTTAAACAGAACTGTTATAGCCTTTTAGTAAGAGAGAGTATAAACAGGTTCCTATGAGAACTTCCTGAGATATTTTTACTGATAAGGAAAGATGGGGACATGAAGAATCATACATGAAAACAATTATTGGAGCAACGCTTCAAAAAGTTTAATGCCTTACTCAGGCAAAAATCCAATAAATGTCCAATATCTATATGTTAGTCCCTATTGAAAATATCTTTCCTATAATTTGTCTGTTTTCTCCACTTCCATATTCTTCAACTTTTTAAAAATTTTATTAGTACATGGCTGGAATTCATGCTATTTGCAATCATCTTGGAGAAGAGTTATATGAACTGACCAGGACTTGTTTCTGCTTTTTTTTTTAATCTCTTTTTGTTTTCCTGTCTCTTCCTCCCACTTTGTCCAGTTCTCCTATCCCGATTCTCATTCTTGTGTATTGTTGACCTAGCTCATATTATGGCATATAATGTTCACATAACTTGCAGTTACCAGGTTCCTGTACATTGCATGTCTTTATTCTACTGTTTCCTCTTTCGCTCCTCATCAAGCCTCAAACTTTTTTTTCTTGGAGCGCTTCCCTGTCATAAGAGTTCCAGTTCCTATCCTCTTGCATTCATAATTCATTACATGGTACTCAAATTCTTTTATTCTTTTATTTGTTCTATTGGTACTGTAAATCAAACTCAGGACCCTGTGCTTGCAAAGCAGGTGCTGCACCACTGCACTATACCTCAGCCTTATTCAATTTATTTTGAAAGAAAATTTCAAAATCACACTCATTAACCTTCAGAATGATTTAGAGGGCAGCACTAAGTTGAGATTTTTCCACAAGTATTAAAGTAAAATACCTAATTAATAGAAATATATTCCCTCCTTGATGTATTACACAAATTTTTGTTCACTCAGAGAAGCTTACTCTTTCTTTGCTGAAAGAAAAGACTGACTTCTATTTCTTCAACTCTGACTTGGGATCTTAGGTTGTTAACCATCCAGAAGAAAAGCTGATTAGTATCCTGCAGCTTATGCCATTCACTTTGCCTTATCTGACTCAATTGATTTTACTTGTTAAACATTTCCTTTTGTATTTCTGCTTTTTGCTTGTTATACTAGGGAGACTATACGATATTTACACATGTGTGTCTGGTTTATTTCACTTATGAGTATATGTTCAAGTGGCATCCACTTCAGTATAAATGCTTCAAACTTATCATTCTTAATACCTGAGTAATACTCCATTATATAGAAATACCACATCTTTTTCAACCATTCTTCATGTGATGGACATCTTGGTTGTT
>PVKA01054166.1:0-10896 GCA_004027165.1 Ctenomys sociabilis | reverse complement strand
AAAAAAAAAAAAAAAAAAAAAAAAAAAAAAAAAAAAAAAAAAAAAAAAAAAAAAAAAAAAAAAAAAAAAAAAAAAAAAAAAAACCGACACACCTGACAAATACCTAAGAAGTCACAAATTAAGCTCCCTCATCCATTAGTCTTGCTTCTAATACCTTGTATAAGACTCTGGCAGAGTATAGTTATTGCTACTCAGATTTTCTTCACACAATTAGATACTTGCCAACCACAAGCATGCACACAAAAACATTTCTGGGCAATGCAAATTTCTAAGCTATTTCTTTAAAAAACAAATAGTTGAGTTCAATCCCCGGTTGAGCCAAAAAAAAAAAGTGTTCAAGTAATACCCATTCATACTTTGAATGCAAAGTACCATCTTTCTTTGTATATGTTAAAAAAAAAAAAAAAAAAACCAGAATCCATGGCACACCATATTTATAAAGTTATCTTGAATTTTACTTTCAAAGATACTCCTGCCACCACAAAACACTATTCTTAAATCATAAATACAAAAAGTCTTCAAAAATAAAACTGATAGACTTCAAAAAAAAGGCTAAGTTTTTCTACACAAGAGTCTTTTTTTACTATCCACATTCCCAAACAAGACACTATCCTGAAAAGGAATACCTATTCATTCTTAGTGTTAGCACCTTAAAATTTGGGCTTATTTTTTAATCCCTAGCACACAGTATGTTAATTTCTAAAAGGTTCTATCAAAATGTCCTTAAAATGTTTACAAAATTACCTAATTTGCAAATTCCTTAAAAGAATAATGAAAACGGAAAATTCTTAATAACAAAGATCATGTCACTAGGTTATTTAGTCCATTCCCCACTCCTACTAATAATTAGCACTCATTCATGTTTATTCCTTTAATTGTAAAGTTTGTGAAACCTTCACCAGGTATAAAGGAGTAGTCTTTCATCTTACAGCCCTAGAAAGGTGCCATTCTCCCAGAACAATTTCTCAGGTAGGCCTCTTCTGAGGTGAGTATGTATCTTCTATCTTCAGTTTCACAAGAGATTTGGTAGACAATGACAGGAGTCCTGAACTTTTTGGCAAGGTTTGAACGCTGCACAAATTTGGCCAGCTACCACACAGCACTGTTAGGCCAGGGCAAAGGTCACCCAAGTAATAGGGTATTCTCAGTGTAAGTCACCTGCCCCTTAAAAATTTTGGCTAACACCAAGAAAACTTTTTTGTAACTGTTTCTTTGAAACATTAGCATGGGAAATTTTGTTTCCTACTAATATTCTACTGATAATAATACTGTCCCAAAAAACAATTTGAAAAAGTTGAGAAAACAAAAGCAGAAATTCCAATGAATTATTAAAATACCCCAAGATTAAAGTACTAAATATGTTCATTCTTAACAATCTATACAAGGAAAGTGTAAAGGCCTAAAGGAAAAATGAAAATATCCTGAAATGATTACAAATAACTATATAAAACTTTCTTACCACTTATAAATGCACAAAAGGATATCTACAATAAAAAGTAAGCATGCAGAATAAAAAATACAATACTTAGTTCCTTCCAAGCAAAAAAAAAAAAAAAAAAAAATCGACTACATACTGTTTGGTTGGGGGTCTGACAAGTTTCATTAAGTGAACTCATCTTGAGAAGCTTCCACTTCTTCAAATCTACAAAGTTAACTCCACGACGGAAACTGTATATGGACACAATCTCTAACTTAGAACCCTGAGTCATCACTCCAAATTTTCCAGGATTGGTAGTAAAGAGCTATAACCTAGCGATAGGGTGCTCTGTCTGACTAGACTCCTGGCGTCCCACATGGGTGACCTTGGCCGAGTCACTGTCCCCTAGGCTCAGCATCCTCATCTGTGAAATGGGTAAGTAACAGTGTCTACTGGCAGGTTAATCAGAGCCACAGAAGAACCCTGAAGAGACTGCCTGTCACTAGTCTTTGCGTGTGGAAACACCATAAAGGAGTTATTTTCTGGCAATCTGATAGAATGCAAGAACTAAATGGTTGCCTCCATTCCAGGGTTCGTATCCTCTAAGGGTGAGCAAAAGACACGGAGCCCCGACTCGCCGTGGGACCATTTTTAACTATTTCAGGCGAGGGAGACGCCTGGGGCCGGGCCTGGCTCCCTCAGCAGCCCGGACGGCCGCAAAGCCGGCGCGGGTCGGTGCCTATAAATAGCGGGTGAAGTTTGCGCTAAGCACTGTTACCCCACGCACCCGGCTCCGCGCCGGGCCGGCCGGGGGACGGGTCACCGCCTGCCCCACGCGAGAGGGCCCGCGCCCCGGCCCGACCCCGACTCCGGACTCCGATCTGGCGGGGATCCCCGCAAGCCACCAACCTCCCCGGCCCCGGGCCTGCATCCTCGCCTCCCCGGCAACCGAGCCCCATTTTTTTAACCCATGCATTGTCCTTGCGGAGAACCCCGACGGTTCCCACACTGGTGGGGACCGAGAGGAGGGACGAGGGAGGAGCTGGGGGCAGAGGATGAGGAGGAAGAGGAGGAGGAGGAGGTGGAGGAGGAGGAGGAGGAGGAGGAGGAGGAGGAAGACAACCTCCTCCCCTGCGCCGGGCGGCCAGTGCGGGGCCGGCGCGGCCCGACCCGGGCCCGCTCCCGGGAGGCCCCGCTCCCACCCGCCGCAACTTCGTCGCCCGCCCCTCTCCTCCCGGGACCGGCCTGTGCTCCTCCCGGCGGCCCGGGCCAGCCACAGCGCCCTCCCAACATGGTAGGGCCCTTCCTCCGCCCGCCGGCCGGCCGCAAAGCCGCGGGGCCGCAGAGCGGGGCCGGGCCGCGCCGGCCGGGCGGGGCCGGACACTCACCGGGCCGATGGCGGGCGCTCGCGCCGCTCCCTCCGGTGAGTCTCAGCTGCGGACTCCCGCGCCGCCGCTCTCCGCCCCCGGCGCCCGGCTCCCCGCGTCGCTGTCCTCGCCCTCTTTCGGTCTCGGTTTCTCCGGATCAAGGTTCCAGCAGCGCCCGGGGCCGGGACAGGCTGCAGCCCCTCCCCGGCAAATACCGCAGTCCCCGGGCCCCCGAGTCCCGGTGGCGGTGTCGGAGGCCCGGCCCGGCCCGGCGCGGAAGGCGGCGGCGTTGGCGAGGACGGGCGCCGAGGGGCGGCCGCTCCCGGCGGCGGCGGTTGCTTCTTCCCGAGGAGGATTTTGTAAATCTCACAAAATGGCGCGCGCTCCGAACCTGCGCAGCGAGGAGCGCCGGGGCCCGAGCGGCGGCAGCGAAGACGGCGGCGGCTTCGGCTTCTCGTCAGGAGCGCCCCGAACCGCCCGCCCCCGAGTCCCGCGCAGGCAGACAGACACTCGCGCACACACTCGCACACGCGCGCACACTCGCCCTCGCACACGCTTCCTCGCACACACTCACACACTCACACCGGTCCCGCCCGCTCGCCGGCGGCGGCAGCGGCACCAACAGCAGGAACAGCAGCAGCACAGGCGGCGGCGGCGGCTGCACCCCCCGCTCGGGGCGTCCGCTCCTTCAGCCCGACCTGGGCCGCGATCCGCAGCAGCGATGGCAGCAGTCTCCCCGGATCCCCCCGCCGCGGTTGCCGCCGCCACCCCCGCCTCACTCCAATGGGGCTTTTTATTATTATTCGGGCGGGAAGCGAAAGGGTTTAAAAAAAAACCAACCAACAAAATGGCGACGGACCGACCCGGTCGCTATAGCAACTGTCAATCAAAACGCAAAACCCCGGCTGACGTGCTGACGTCCTTCTCCCGCCCTCCCGGCCCCAAACCAGAGGGCGGGGCCTGTTGCTCGGGTAACGGCAGATTCCGTTCCCTCCTTTCCCTCGCCCCTTGTCCCCAGCCAACCACCCAACCCCCTCAGGTCACGTGAAGGATAAATTCGGAGCTCGGGCCCGCAACGGGTGTCAGAGGTGGGCGCGTGATTCGCTCAGGGGAGGGGAGAAGGGGGAGGACGGACAGCCGTGGGAGGGAAAAGGAAGGGGACCGGGGCGAGGCGACGACTGGCCTCTGCGCGAGCTAGCGAACGGCCTCCGGACGTCTCCTGGCCGCCTCGCCCCGCCCCGCCCCGCCCCGCACCCGCGCCCGTGCCCGCGCTCGCGCTCGCGCTCGCGCTGACTGCGGCCCGGGGAGCGCGCGAGAGGCCTCCCGCGCCGCCACCGCCCCCGGAGCCCGCGCTTCCGCGTCGCGCGCCCGCAACCCCGCCCGCGCGGGGGAGGGGAGGGCAGCCCACCCGCCCAGCGCTGCCAGGCCCGGACCAGCCCAGCGCTCACCGCGATGCAGCCGCTGCGCTCGCCTTGGCCCCGGCAGCGCTTCCCCTGCGGCCTCCGTTGGGCTTGCAGCCCCCCTCGCCCGAAAACGCCCGCGGAGGCCGGGTGGGGGCGGGGAGGAGCCGCCTCCGCGCTCTAGACATCGCTGGAATCCTGACCGCTGCGCCCGAACCGGAGTGCCCTGCTGCTGCCGCCGTCAGCACCACAATCACATCGCGCCTGCACCCTGCACCGGCGCTTGCAGATGACCCATCGAGCTGTCAGCAAAACTTTTTAGGCTGTGCACGCTCTCCCGTGCTCGCCAACGGCTGCTAGTCCCTCCCCACCTTCTAGGGTGCAGCCTGCCGCCTCCATCGGTTGCGCCTTCCGTGCATGCCCTGTGCTGTGGCTGTCCTTGGCCAATAACCTGGCTCTCTCGCTTTTCCTGCACCCATTCATTTTCCAGATTCTTAATTTGCACGCTCGGCCTTAACAACCAAAACATTAATACTTCTCGGCCCCTCTTCCCTAGCTAAATGTTGCTAGGTGTGCTCTTATAGGTAGTGAGATCCACATATGCTGTACTGGCTACTTTGTAATTAGTAAAAACCCAGCGATTAAAATATATATATTTTGTACCAACTCCAAGATAATGGTGTTTCTTGAATAGTTTTAAAAGATGTGTGTAGAGGTAAGACTTTTTTATCAGTTCACTAATCCACAGTTTGGTTTCTCTGTCATTGTGTCAGTTTATAAAAGTAATTATGTCACTTGTATGTGTTTGAGACAGGGTCTTACAATATAGTGCAGGCTGACTGTGAGCTCGCTGTGTAGCCCAGGCTGGCCTCAAACTTCTGTGATTCTCCTGCCTCAGCTTCCCAAGTGCAAGGATGATAAGCGTGCACTGCCACATGGGGCTGATACCAATTTTATTTTGAGCTTAAACTTTCCCAAATATAATTGCAACAGATAACCTGATAAATCATTAGATGTCTAAGAAATACTGGCCTCTGTTCCATATGACTCAAGAGATACTTGCTTTAAATATTTTCCAACAAAACATTACTTCTTACAGTAAGAAGCTTGATATACTAAGGCAATCATTCTAATTAGCACAGGCCCTGAAAGAAATCAGACTAAAACTGAAATGAGGCGAGGAGTGCTTGCTTCAGCAGCACATACTAAAATGGGACAGGGTAGCTTGCTTCAGGTTAATTCTTCATAGTATCAGAAAGTTACCTTGATTGGTAAAAAAAAAAAAAAAACCTTACAAGTTACTAACATTTTTAAAATTGGGCTATTAATGTAATTTAATCCCGCATTCAATGTAAAAGTTTTGAAAAAAGAGGAAATAGCCAAATGTCCTTCTTAAGAGGTAAACTTGCTCCTGGTCCTTCCAAAGCTCAAACTTCCACCTGTATAACCAACAACCACAACTCTAAGCAGTCACAACCTCTAACACTAAATGAAGCAAGAGTCAAATGTTTATTGCGGACAGAGAAAACCTAGATGAAACATCACAGTGCCTCAAGAAATCCGAATTGTGCTGTGTTGGTCCCGCCCCTAGGGCATGCTAAAACCCAGACAGACTGGGCATGGTGGTGTGTGCCTGTAATCCCAATGTTTGGGAGGCTGAAAATAGAAGGATCATTATGAGTCAGATCTGTGTAGTAAAACCCTGTAGACCCCGTACTAAATACGTTTTAAAAAATCCAAAATTGTCCTCACATAAATCCAGAGGATTGTGAAGATGAAACTGCATCCTGACATAGACATGCAGGAATGAAGTAGACCTTGATGGTCTTTGTATCTGCATAGCTGCACCTTCCTTCCCTCCATGTGACATCGCCCAGTGTAAATCAGAGAACTGCAGTGTAAATAAGAGAGCTGTTGAGTGGTTTTATATAAGCTTCACCTACAAAGTAACCTGTAAAGTGTGTCTGGCACCAACAAAGTGAACATAGTAGGCCTTCTGAGACAGATGCCCATTTAGTATTGACTGGGCTCATAGATTATATCCTTGCTGCCATCTAAGAGTCACTCTGCAGATTCATTTGCAGGTATGTCTGCACCACAGAAGCTAACCTGGAAAAGCAATGACTGACCACCACCAAACCATACCTTCCATGAAGAATATCTCTTCATAGCAACACTCCATTCTATAGCTGAATAAAAGAGCGTGAGGAAATGAAATGACATTCCCAAAGTCATACTCCCAGGAAGTGGAAAAGACAGGAGTCACACCAAGGTACAATTGCAAAGCCATGTTCTTCCCAGGACTCCAAGGTCATTTATGCAAGGTGGTTTGGAGATCAGATCCTCACAGAGTTAATTGAGCTGGATGTGCACTCACTTGAAATGACTAGTATATTTATAACATGGTGAAATTTGAATGTAGAGGCACACAGAGGTGCACAGGAGTGACCCTGGGAAGCCAGTCACACACAGACAAGGAGCACCAGAGGTTGCTCCTCACTGGTGAAGAGCCCTGACACAGCTTCCTGGGCACAGCCAAAAGAAGGACTCTCCCTGCCTATACCTTGATTTTGGACTTGTAATTTCAATTTTGAGGGACCAAAATTGTATAAGTCACACCTGGTCTGTGGCATGATCCTCATCTGGGTGCTGAAGGAAACAGGCCCAGAGGCAAGCCATGTACTGGCTTCCCTTGGCTGCTCAGGTTCTTGAGTAACTTTTTCTTGAGGTATTATTTGAAGGATTAGAACTCAGTGGTAGGAATCCTGCTGGGAATTATCAACCAAATACTCAAAGGACAAACAAATGGTGTTTTTTGTTTGTTTGTTTTTCTTGTTGTTGTTTCTGCTTTTTGGTGGTACCAGGGATTGAATTTAGGAGCTTCTACTTGCCAGGCAAAAACTACTCCACTAAGCTATCTCCCTGGCCACAAACAGATAGTCATAACTCTGTTCCTCATGACTGCATAACTATTCCTCACAATTGCTGCAGGTGAACAATTTGCAGTTCATGGGGGCCAGGGAGATGGCTCAGTAGAATAAGTACTTCCCTGGAAAGCCCAAGGGACTGAGTTCAATTCCCAATTCTGCCAAAAAAAAAAAAGTAATAATAATAATAATAATAATAATCCAATTTGCAATTCATCCCTCAATGTGACCTGCCCTAGAGTCAAACACTGCCTTTCTTACAGATGTCTAAGGAAGGCCTTTATGTAACTTTATTGATCATTCCTATTTTGTTTTGGATTTTTTGTGTTTGGTTTGAGACAGGGTTTCGTTACATAATTCAGGCTGGCCTTGAACTCACTTTATAGCCCAGGTTGGCCTCAAACTTGCTATAAGCACCCTGCATCTGCCTCCCAACTTCTAGAATCACAGGCATGCACTACTAAACCTTGCTGTGTTCTTATTTTAAAAAAATAATGTTGGACATGGTGGTACATGCCTGTAATCCCAGCACAAACCCCAAGTACAAAAAAGAAGTATTAGATTCTTCATATTAGCATATATCACCAGGCAAGGAGGTATATATGTATTATCCCAACACTTGGGAGGCCGAGGCAGGAGGTTAGCCCGGCTACCTGGGCTACATAGTGAGTTCAAGGCCAACCTGAACTATACAGTGAGACCCCTTCTCAAAAAACAAAACAAAAAACACATTAGCATACATTCTTTGATATATGTGCCTACTGATTATATATACTGGCTTCATGCCCTTTTTTTGTTTTGTTGTTGTTGTTTTTTCTTTTCTGTATTTGGTACAGAGTCTCAGACTCCAATGATCCTCCTGTTTTCAACCACCTCAACGCTGGAATTACAGGTGTGTGCCACCACACCTGGACTTAGTGGCTGGCTCAGCACACCTGGGGGTGGGGCTGGTGCCACATGTGGTGCCCAGGATCCAACCCTGGTCCCTGAGCTTGCTTAAGCAGGTACTTAGTCTGCTGAGCTATCTCGCCAGTCTTTGTGCCCTTTTTTTCATACAACTGGTGGTGTTATTGGAATCTCCTGGCTATGCCAAAAAGGTGGGATTTGGGAGGTTTGTTTTGAGACTGAGTTTCACTATGCAGCTCAGGCTGGCCTTGAACTCAGTGTGTAGCCCAGGGTGGGCTTCAACTCCCAGAATCCTCCTGCCTTAGCCTTCTGAGTGCTGGGATTTGCAGATGTGTGCCACCATGCCCACATGCCAAAATGTGATCACCTAGCTTCTTCTAAAAGTGGATCAAAAATTAAAATTACTGGATTCTGGGTTGCTGGCCTCTCCTTCTAGAGTTAGATTCTAGGTTCTTGGAGTCTCGAAGAATTGAACAAAATGAACCAAAAACAGTGGCAAAATTTGAAAAAATACAAGGGAAGAACTAGCTCTGCAGAGTGAGCTTGGGCCAAATGAATGGAAAAAGAAAGAACAAAAAAAAAATTTCTGCATGCAGCAGAGCAAGCTACAGTGAAGAAAGCAATGACAGCAAGCTCTTCTTGGCATCTGTGTCCTTTTGTACCATGCACTTCTTGGAGGAAAACTCGAGAACTTCTGCATATGGGTCCTGAGAGGTGGCACTAGGACCTTCTCAGGCTGAGATCAGGTCCAGCAGTCACTGACAACCTGCTCAAGTTCTCTGAGAAGTCCCTATGCAGCTCTGAGAAGTGTCCTGCGCATATGTTCAGGATCATGTAATTAACAGATCACACCTACTTCCCACACCCTAATCTATGTCATTATTAGCATATTTTTATGTTAATTAAAATAGTTTTAAAAGCAACTAGTTTTCCCTTTTTTGAAATAGTCACTAGGTACTTCAGGCTAGCCTAGAATGCACAGCAATCCTCCTGCCTCAGCCTCCTAAGTGCTGGGTTACAGACATGTGCCACCATACCTGTTTTTTTTAGAAGCAGGAAAATTTTTAAAAACATAATATGGATAGCATTTCTCTTGGGCCACAGGAAGGATTGTTGTAGTCAGCAAAGCTAGAGGAAGAGTGTCCTGCTGAAGAGCAAAGTGATGCTAGTGACTAGTGTGTGTAACAGTACAGCTTCTCAAAGCCAAGGGTTCTTTACAGAGTTGCTCGTGCCAGATCACACCCAGTTTGAGAATGATGAATTTGGCTGTTCTTCCTGGACAGAAGTGAAGTATGGACCTCAAATGTGTTAACTTCTGTACCATAAATGGGAAAATAACAGCCTTCTATCTCAAGCAATTAAGAGGCAAAAGATCCATCCACTCTGGGCATCAGACTTCTGTCCACTCCCCTGTCTGCTTTTGATATAAGGATGACATCAGGACCTCCAAATGATATAGGAAAAAATATAATAACCTCCAACCTGCTAGATGTCTGATACACTCAGGTTCCTTTTCCCCAAAATCGAAGAACAAATGAATTCTAAGGAACAATAGAGGAAATACTTATTGAAGGAAAGATAAATTCTAAGAGACAGAAGGGGCCCAGAAAGTGGGCCAACCAAGAGCCCACTTCTCAAAGGAAGTCTTATACAGCAAAATCATGAGGTGGGAATAAGGTGGGACAAAACTATGATCAACCAATAAGATCACAAGTACAATCACTTACGTAACATAGAGCCAATGAGAAGCAAGTCCCGTAGCAAGTATATGTGAGAGAACAGGACCTTTCCCAGAAGGGATGTCAAGGTCCTGGTTTCCCTGCCCTCAGGTGACAAATGCCTATTTAGAAGATCAGTCATCATTGTATGTCCCTGGGTAAGTGAGTATAATCACTTCACTTTTGTCTCAAGGCCTGGCCTTCAGCAAATGTGCCTCTACCCACTGTTGTGCTGTGCCTCTACTCCTCTTGTGCACTAACTCCCCCAGGGCCCAGCCCTGCCTGATTGCCTACATTTCTAACTGTAATACTTTAACTTCTAGAATTTTTTTTTTTTTTTTTTTTTTTTTGAAACAGGGTCTCACTATGCAGTTTAGGCTGGCCTTGAGCTCACTTTGTAGTCCAGGCTGTTCTCAAACTCCAAGGATCCTCTTGCCTCTGCCTCCTGAGTACTAGGATTACAGGCATGTGCCACCATGCCTAGCTACTCTCAAAGCTTATTTTTCCTTTCTTTACTATTGAAGATTGAACCCATGGTGGTCTGAGCTACATACCTGGTCCTTTTTATTTTTTATTTTGTGGTAGGATCTCCCTAAATTCCCAGGCTGGACTCAAGCTTGGGATCTAGTGCTGAGATAACAGGCATTCATCATCATGCCCAACTTATATCCAGATTTTTAAAAGCAAAACCCATTTATTCTATTTCCTTTCTTTGTATCTAAGATAAAGTGATAAAAGAGTAAGATAGAACCAACAACTAATTCCATTTTCCAAATAAAGACTGCCTATTTGTAAGATTTAAAAAAATTCAAGTATGTGGCTTAAAAATCCAAACTGAATGGAGATGCATAAAAAAGGGAGTACTACTGTGCCCAAAAGAAGGATAAACTTAAAGCATTGATGGATACATGGGAGCACCTTAAGACTATGATGTTAAGGCCAGGGAGATGGCTCAGTGGAAATAAGCGCTTCCCTGGCAAGCACAAGGGTCTGAGTTCAATCCCTGGTTCCGCCAAAAAAAATAAAATAAAATAAAGTTACATATGCTAATTAGTTTTGGCCCAGGAGATGGCTCAGTGGAATAAGTGCTTGCCTGGCAAGCACAAGGTCCTGAGTTCAATCCCTGGTGCCACCAAAAAAAAAAAAAAGAAAAGAAAAAAA
>PVKA01054165.1:0-10897 GCA_004027165.1 Ctenomys sociabilis | reverse complement strand
CCACTAGGTAAATAATTATTGAATCTTTGATATAATTCAGCTATAAAAAAACCTGTAAATATAATTTCATGTATGCACCTTGTACAATACCAAAACGCTATGAAAACAGTTTGCAATGTATTAATTCATCGACTCTGTATGGTTAAGGTGTCTTGAAACTGTCTGATTGACATTTGTATTTTAATAAAATAAAAATAAAAATAAAAAAAAAAGGATCTAAAAACTGTGGTACAGGATTTCAGGATAAATCCTGAGGTGATTTGACTGACCTTGTCAGATACAGAAGTGCATTTCTTGTTATATATGTCTTGATTTATCTTTGTCTTAACCATCCAGCAGAAAAGTATAAAGATGAGGTATAAAAAGTAAAGCCATATTAATATGCTGAGCTGCAAAAGGCTCATGTCAACAACTTCTGACATAGCCAGTCCTATGGATAACCCATTACTATTATGGACAACTGGACTATATTAGATTATTTTGCTAAATTCATGTGAAATAATTGACTCCAGTTAACTTCAGGTTGTAAACAGCCAAAAGTTGAGCAGCAAAAATGATCTGTCCCTTCAAGGGCAGTAAAGCCAGCCCTGTAGTTCTGTGTCTTGGTACCTTTCTCCTTGGTAACCAGGCCCCTAAAACACACCACAGGAAGTCATTTCTCAGCTCTCACAGCTGGGCCAGTATCACACTCCTGAGAAGTCAGTAAGCAGGAAAAGCCCTGAAAGATTAGCAGACAACAGTCTCCAGAGCATCACACACTATCTGAGGCGTTGTTTACTGCCTGCAGGTTGGTGGCTACTGACAAGACACCTTTCTGGAGACTTCTGTGTTGGGTCCAGATGTTTATTACTGGGATTTTCCAAGTGTCTAAGAACACCGTGAAGCTCTGTGTAGAGATGTTTTAAGGAAAAACACCACCTATCAGCAGAATTAGAAAGCTGAACTCAGGTATATAAGAAAGGAAAATAATATCTTTGAGGCCTTTTCTAAGGCCACCGACCACACATCACTTCTGGCTGTCATGGCCCTCTACCTTATCACTTTGATTTTATTCACTTACTAACTCAGTTACTTACTTAGTTACGTACTACAATCATTATATATGCTGAATGTGTAGTGCTCCCCTGCACTGGCACAATGTGGCTCCTAAATTCAGGAGCTTTTTAAATGTAAAAGCGGTGGCTAGATGATAAGCCTTATAGGCATAGTTCTCATGCAGGAGGAGAAATTGTTTTGGCAGCAACTGTGTGTTAGACTGAGTATCTTCAGCTACAATGGATGCACACTGCCTATTCAGAAAAAGAGTCCCAGTCTAATCAGACTTCCAGTTAGGCTCCCAGACTGAAAGGAAAGCTTTGAACGGTACCAATGGAGGTCAGCTTTCTTGCTTTTCACCCAGATAAGGACTTCGCCAAATTACTGGTGAAAATACTGGCAAAAAAAGAAGAAGAATTTGGGGTATTTTTTTTTTTACCATGGTTATGTTAGTGTTCCACATTTTCTCTTATATTGTTTTATTCTGACATTGGGTCTGTTCTAAAACAATGTGCCATGCCCTTATAAAAATGAAAAAAAATTGTCTTTACATGAAGAAAGGAGAGACCATAATCACCAGTGAAATAAATCAGACTGTATGGGGCAGCATCATATTGTCTCTCTAGTGTAAGAACCTAAAAGAGTAGGTAAAATCTGAAAGATACAATTGATGCTGCAAAAGGGAAAGAAACTGCTAGAAAGAAAGAAAAGCAATGGGATGAGGGAAAGAAAGAAAGGAGAAAGAATTAAATATGTACATACTCAGGATGGCTTGAATAATTACACCGCTGATTTGTTGGTCTATTGAAAGGGGAAGTTAATGTAGAAATATCTTTCTCTCTCTCCATTTTAATTTCTTAAATAATTTTTGACCAATTTTGCATGCTTATATCTGGCCATCTGAACAAATAAATGGAACACAACAATATGCAACATAATAACCATTGTTGAATTCCTATCATTTTGCTTAGTGAAATTCTGCATCATTTCTAATGTTTTCATTAGAAACATTCTCTTAATTTTTCATTCTCTTAATTTTTTTAAAATGTGCATTTTACAAAGAGAAGAACTGTGGAGCTAACTTTTATCAGCAAAAATAGTGGGAGTCCAGTGACACCCTGAGGAGCCGCTGTGTGCGCCGTGCTGCATTACTTGTCCTGTGTGAATATTTATATTATCATCAGATATTCTTCACACCTAATGTGTCATAACTATTATACAAAGCGTGAGTGTCAGCCCTTCCACAGTGCGGGATACTACAGGAGAAGGGCCAGGAAGAGTGAACAAGAAGAAGACATACAGGCTGCCAGCTCAGTGCCAACCATCAGTGCCCCTGCAAATCATTCGGCGTCATAGTGAAGAGCTGAAAGACTTCTGGGAGACAGTCACGTTTAACTGCTTCTTTCGCTTTGAAAAATGGAATTCCTAAGCAGTTAAGGGATTTCCTCTTTATGTGAGAAGGGCCAGTGGTGGACAGGTGTGTATGCGCAGGCAATGTTCAGTGGCACTGGGTGAGCACCCAGGCATTGCACTTAAATATTTTTCAAAATTATATTAGCAAAAATATATACAAAAAGAATAATGTTGGGTGTAAGGCACATACCTGTAATGCCATTATTCAGGAGGCTGAGGTAGGAGGATCGTTAATGTGAAGACAGCCTGGCCTACACGGTGACACTCAGGCTCGAAAGAAATTAAGCAAATAAATAAGTAAATAAGCATAAATAACTATTAGCTGAAGGCTCATTAGGACAGCAGCAGCATTGCTGAGTTTCTTCAATTTGTTTGTTTTGCTGACACATTTAACATTTTCCTTATTTTAAGTCAGTATTTCTTTGTTCAGTGCTTTTTCCTTAATAACTTAGCAGAAGCAGTTCTCCCCATGATTACCTCACTGCACATACTACCAAAACAACACAAATGCTATATTTTATACAGCCACTTCCCAAATGTTGGAAAATGTAGTCCTGTTCCTATTTTTCTGTTCATCAATAGTACTCTTTGTCTTAAACACTTCTATTCTTAAGATTCTTTGTATGAAAAATATTAGCCTTAGTTTCCCAGTGTAGTAATTGCTGTATTAGAGGGAATAAATATTTTTTAAAATTGTAATTTATATGTAAATAGCTCAGAAAGAAGTTTTTTCAAAAAGTTGTTCATCTTGGGCACACCTACCAATCCATGAAAGTGTAGTGACAACAGGGACTATAAAGGTGCCTGACAACTTTGCCTCTTAAGAAACAGACTTGTTCAGAGGCACATCAAACTCATGGGGCATCAAGACTGATACTGTGCTTGTGATGCCGAACTCCTCCTCCCCACAAAAAGCAGCAGGGGGCTCAGGTGTGGTGACACTGATGTCTTGTGAGAGAAGCTGCAAGCCCATTTCCTTATTCTGGAAATTATAACCAACTTGTTGGTTTTATATTATTATTTGCTTAGGACAAGCTGGCTTCATAAAAAAGAAAAAAAGATAACTCAAGGAATAAACTTGTGAGAACTACAGGATACCAGAATTGTGTAGCTGGAAATGACATAGGTAGCAACAAGTTTTGGTTCAATGACAATAATTAATAAAAACCAAGGACTCGAAAGAAATACTGGCTATGTAAGGAATTAAACCAATTAGTGACATGACCTCTCCAGATAGAAATTTCATACCTTTTTAAAGCAAAAATGTAACAATCTTTTTGAGAAATGGCTCTCAGAAGCATCAACATATCTGTATTTACAGACAGTTGAGTTTTTGGATGGGACCATTACTTTTGCTCTGTGTCATCGCTGCTTATTTCAAGCTGGGGTGATTCTGTATCCATGTGAAAAAACACTAGACTGAGCTTCTGAAATGTGCATGAGGTGCAAACCTAAGATATAAGCACTGTTATCCTTATGTTCAGTTTTTTAATCTACACAACAGTCCTGTTGACTACATCATCAAAATACTGGTAGGTAAAGGATATATATGAAAACATTAAATGTTATGTGGATATAACAGTTCTAAACCTCAAGGGATTGCAAGTGTTGATGTGGATATGGGAAAGAGGGATCCCTTGTTCCTGCTGGTAGGTAGAAATGTAAATTGGGACAGCAATTATAAAAACAGTATGAAGGTTCTTCAAAAACTGAAGCTAGAAGAATGTAAGCCATTCTTCTTTTGGGTACATATCCAAGGAAAATTAAATCAACATCCCACAATGATACATGTGAACTCAGCTGCAGTCTTACGAGTTGCTGCATTATTGCACTTGCAGCATTTTTTTTGGATTATTAAATTATGTTTATTAAAGGACTGTTGTATGTTTTATTTTATTAGTATTTTATGCTTATGATTTTATTTATTTTTATAGTTTTATTTTATTGAAGAACAAATAGCAATGAGACAGCTTCACAAAAAATTAGGACAGATTCAACAATTAATACATTGCACATTGTTTTCATAGTGGCTTTTTGTTGTACAAGGTGCAGACATGATACTCTATCTACAAATGCTATTAGAGCAGATGCTTCTAATCAATGATTTAAGAGAATGTAGCTATATACCTATCTTTTTTAAAAGCTGAATTATAGCACAGATTCAATAATTAATACTTCTTACATTGTTATCTTCCTAGTGGTTATCCATAGTACAAGAAGCAGACAGGATACCCTGTCCAAACACTATTAGTGCAAATCTTGCTTCTCATAGAATTACACAAAAGTACTGTATATTTATCCTAACTGTACAGTTTAAATTGCAGCATTATTGACAATAGCCAAAATATAGAAATAACTCAACTATCCAAAGGTAGATGAATTGATAAGGAAATTATGATATGCAGACACACAGTGGGGTATTACTCAGTCTCAAAAATAAAAGATAGACACCCTGCTCATGGGCTAACACGGATGACACTGAAGGACCTTATGGAAAATGAAATACAAACCAGTCACAGAAAGCAAGAGATTATATGCTCTCATTATACACAGAATTTAAAAATAAGAATCATCAAATGTGTGAAACAGAATAGAATGGTGGCAACCAAAGGTGAAGAAAGAAAAGAAATAGAAAAGGTAAATCAAAGGGTATAAATTTATAATTAAAAAGAATAAATACATGTAGAGCTTTGATGTACAGCAGGAGGACTATACTTAATACAGTAATATATACCAAAAATTTGCTAAGGGCAGAGATTTTAGGCAATCTTATCACTAATTAATGGAAGGTGGTGAATATGTTAAGTTACTTACCTTTGATAATGGTTTTACTAAGGATATGTGTAGCAAAGAACCATGCTGTTCCTCTTATATTTATACAAAGAAAACAAGTAAATAAATAAACAAAGTAACCAGTAACTGAGATTCCTCCTCAGAGGTTCTGACGGAATTTAATCTTCATGAATATGTTTCAAGACTTCAGAATTCAAAGATGAAATGCAACTGGAAAGTGGTCTCTCTGAAGCACAGAAGCCGAGGGAAAGCAATGCTAAAGACCCTGATGAGGGAAACATGCTGTTTGACTTTCTTACATGGTTTATGGGAATTTAGCATGAAACAAAATTCAAGTTTAAGACTCAAACAAAACAACAAACCTGAAACCCAGAGGGGTAAAGTGTGGTTTGCTTAGTTATTAGAGGCCTAAGACTATAGTTAAGGAGATTTGATATTTTTAATATACTTGTTTAGATTAGTAGAAGTGCTAGATCCAGGAGACATGATTTTATTTTTGGTACACTAATCTTTCATAACATGCAGACTGCTTATTTATATGTAAATTTTGCTTAAAGGATTGTTTTGGAGAAGATTTTGAGCTTCAATAAATCATGAGACAAGAGTGACTCACCTTGAAGAGTTGAAACCTCAGAGGTGCCATCTTTACCATCCCATCACCAGCCCATTAGAGCCAGAATTCTATAACAGAGGCTTAAATTCACAAGTTTAGCCATTATTGTATCATTCATATACAACTGATGCCATACATATATGGCACTTTTTATAGCTACAAAAATTATAGACTTGATGGATTATACAGCCTATTAATGACTTCATGTTGGGTGTGTTCTACCTGTAAAATGTGAGGATGAATGATTTACTTTTTTTTTTCCTGTGTAACTCTTAATGTGGAGGCAATACACCAACTCCCCCAAAACAAAACCAAACCCAACAATCTAAGAAGTATAATAGGTTATACTTTCTATTTCTGATGAAAACCTGAGAAACACATTACTCATTATGTGGTGCTCTTGGAAATCATTTGAAAGCAGCAGTGGACACAAGCTGTTATACACCTTCAACCATTCCCTTCCACTCCAAGCCTGGCAAAGCAAAATGCTGGCCGAGCTTATAAACAGATTTACAGAAACTGATGAATCAGACCTTGAAACTAAAAGATGAGTGGATCCAGTACCGAAAAAATAAAGCAGAGCTGATTTTAAAGCATCAAATGATCCAAGTTGAAAGGCATGCAGGTTTATTTATGTTTGCCCTGAAATTGTAAATTCTGACAGGTATATAAGAGCTCACCCCAGAAAGTGGTTCAACAGGTCATTTGCAGCTAGTCTTATCTTTTGCAGCCTAGACCTGATGCTGATCCATTGCTCACCACAGACTAAGTGTTTATTTCCTTTCCCCTTTGAAGGTAGAACGTGCTTGTTCACCAGCTCATACAGGTCTAAATCCCACAAAGTATCATAGTCCACACACGTGAGAAATCAGATATAACACCCATCTAAGTCACTTCTGATCTTGATTTTCAGTAATTTTTATCTATTAACTGTAATATGTTTATTAAATCCATCTATCTGCTAAGTACTCTACAACCATTTGGGGTCAGCAACATGAACAATTAAGTCTTTCTCCCATCGACTGTACTTTATATTTCAGGAACAGAAGGTGGAAGGCGTCAGGCAAAAGAAAAATCAGTAAAATGTCAGTGAAAGGCGCTTTACATAAAATTAAGAAAAGGAATATTGAAGCTGAGCGATAGTTTATAATACCAGCCTGAGGGCAGAGAGGGCCTCTCTGATGGTGTGATTTTTTTTTTTTTTGAAAGAGTCTCATCATGTAGTTCAAGATAGATATAAACTCACTATGTAACTCAGGCTGGACTTGAACTCTCAGCAATCCTCCTGCCTCTGTCTCCTGAGAATTGGAATTAAAGATGTGTGCTACCACACCTGACTGAATATGGTATTGAATATGAGCTTTTCCTGGACAAAATGTCAGCCTTCTGAAAATCAGAATTAGAGAAATTACCAGGTCTGTTATGTCTCTTGACATCTTTGGAGGATTGATTCTAGGACCCAGTCTTCCCCTGTGACATCATACCAGAATCCAGGGATGTTCAAGTTCCTTACACAAAGTGACATATTTATGTATAATCTATGTACAACATCTCATGTTCTTTAAATCATCTATAGATTACATATAATGTGAATATTATATAAATAATGGTTATATTTTATTTGGGCAGATAATATTAATATAATTCTCTATTGTTGTTTAATGAGAAGAACATTTGTTCATATTTATACAAATGGTATTTTATTTCACCTTTGGTTGAATGTACTTATGGGAAGTCTGTGGATACAGAGAGCCAACAGCTCTCCTATTACCTGAACTAGATGTAAACAAAGACCTTCAGGGCATGTCCTAAACCAGTATGCTATGTGTTTTTCTATACCTGCATACCTATCATACTCGATACTTTACAAATTTTACAGAATAGTATACTAATAAAATCTAATAATGTTGTAGTTAGATAGAAATAGTCTAGGTAGGCACTCAGAGCTAGCCCCTTGAAGGAAATAGCACAGAAGGCAAAATGATGTACAACTATAAAAGAAATGCATGCTCACACTGTGGGCCAGGCCTAAAGACCAAAGATTGAACAAATGCTTACCTCCCTAAAGATTAGCATCCATAACTGATTATCACCTTGAAGAACCCAGGAGGAGTCACTAATCCAATCACTACTGGCTACAGGATGAACTCGTGTTCAATGATCATGCCCACTTGCATCCCCATTTGGTCCTGGATTTAATCAATTTTACCTGAGCAATGGTGCTTGTAACCTTATTGGTTGATCATAGTTTTGTCCCACCTCATGCTCACCTAAGCAAGTTGTCATGTTCTTCACCTTAGACTTATTTCACCACATGGTTTTACTCTATAAAATTCCCTGGGACAGCTTCAGGCATAACCTGCTCAGGTCCCCCTTTCTGTTCCTCTCTTGGACAGAAGCTTTCTTCCCTCAATAAATATTCTGCTCTTAACCTCTGTTTCCTGTTAAAATTCATTCTTTATTAGCCTACACGAAATCATCCCAGGTACCTTTCAGGTTGGGAGTTTCATTCCCCCATATCAATAAAATAGTAGGGTAATTGTAATGATATGCTATACTAAAAGCTGTATGAATATGGTCTCTCTCCTCTTTCTCAATATTTTATTGTATTGCCTTCACCCTTATTGTTCTGGTGATGATGTGTGATAATAAAATGCCTATGTGGTGAGATGAAATGAGGCCAATGACATAGTGTTCAGCTACTAAATAAGGGCATAAGGTGGGCATGACCACAGCATGGGTTACCTGAACAATCTGATAACCAAAATAGCAACTGGTGACTAATTAGCAGGCAGTGTGTGCACCATGGATGCATTGGACAAAGGAATAGTTTAGGTCTCAGGCAGGATGGAGCAGGAAGGCCCAGGATTGCATCACAACTCTCAGAATGACAATCTGCAATTTATAAATTATTTATTTCTGTTATTTCCCATTGACATTTTTGGACCACAGGTTTGCGAAGAGTGAAAAAATATATGAGAAGGAATAGTGGAAAAAGGCTCTGCAGCCTGAAGAAGCTTGGCAGGGTGGAGGAACAACACCAAGCAAAGGTCAATGATTTTGAAGTGTAACAGGCAAGGGGGAGAGGGATTAGAAAGATGATCAAATAGAACTAGGATAAGGAGCTTTGACTTTATTCTACATTGATGAAAAGCTAACAGACAGTTTAAACAGTATTACATAATGTAATGCATGTTGGAAAGAGATGGTTCTGGCTGTTCCAAGGAGAATTCACTGGAAGGGACAAATGTAAAATTAGAAGGATGAGTGCTAAGTACAGCTAAACTAGGCCAGAGAGTATAACTGAATTAAGAAGAAATGAAAAGAGAGAAAACTGAAAGGGTTCCATGAATAATTGCAAGATATAATATAATTCATGAATAATTGCAAGATATATGTATATCTTGGGTGTAAGGAAATAGTAAGGGAAAGAAAGGAAAAGTTTGCAGACACCTAACTTGAGTAGTCAGGTAGGGAGTAATGGTTTTGCCTGGTATGTTCAGAACCAGCCTATAGCTGGCTGAAGGTAAAGACCAGAGCAGCGCTGCAATGGTATTCAGTTGGACGTGTCCAGTGGACTCCTGCAGCAGGAGATCAGCTGCATATCTATGAGTTTGAACTCTAGAAGAAGAAGCCTAAGGTAAGGAATTAGGTGTCATCAGTGTATATGAACCTTAAAGCCATCCAACTGGTAAGGTGAAGAGAACGAGGCCTTGGGGTGCTTGCACCTTTGGAAGCTGGACTGGAAACAAAGTGAAGGATAATGAGAATAAGCACCAGTGAAATAGAAAGAAAACAAGGAGGGAGAATCACTATACATTGAGAATTTTGACCAGTAGAAGATCTGGTTAGTCCTTCCTTACTCTTTAAGCTATACTTGGGGAAACAAAAAAACACACATCAGAGTAAATGGCAGCTTCTTAGTGAGGCAAAGTATTTCAATTAATTCAACTCATGAATCACACTATTCATTTTTCAGAGATGATTTCTTGGAGAAGGAAGAGGAGCAGTAATACTAGGAAATAACTTCATCTGCAATGACAGAATAAAATATATACATATCTATACAGGGTGAAACCATAAAGATCCAAAAAAGCATAATCTTTTCTAAAAAAGTAGAAATATGTTAGTTGTAAACCTTAATTCAGTCCATGACTGAGCCAAGTATTAGCTTTTGAAATCTGCAACAATTGAGAAAGAATTTTTTGTCCATCTATCCTTAGTTTTTGATTCCTACTGTAAAAATGGAAAACTATAGCTATGTAGTGTCAACAAGAAGAGATCTGAGATGAATTCAATGTACTTGTATCTTTCATTATTTGCACTGTGTGTATTTAAGTATACAATATGATGCCTTGATATGCATGTATATATTTAACTAATTGTTACAGATCAAATGTACTTTTAAAGTTCTAATGTTGAATAGTACTTGAAACACTAGCCAGAGCAATTAGGCAAGAGAAAGAAATAAAAGGAATACATATAGGAAAGGGGAACTCAAGATAGCATTCTCTGTATCTATAAAGAATGACAATTTAAGACATTTGCAGAAAAATGGATACACCTAGAAAATACAGTCTTGACTGAAATAAACGAGACCCACAAGCTTATATATCATGCAGTATCACTCATTTGAACGAGGCAACTGCAGACAAAGAAAATTATAAAGGATACATAAAGAGGTATAAGGGGACAGAACCCTTGCCATAGGGAAGTGACACAAGGGAAGTATGAAGGGTGAGGAGGGGGCAGGGGGAAATGAGAAGCAAAAATATACTCCATGAATAGGAACATAATAACCTCAATGAATGTAAACAATAAGTGCTGTAACATGATCAAATAATGAACAAATATGAAAAAGGGGACAGGGAAACTGGAGGTAGTGCAAGGGCAAGGAGGGGGATGGGAATTAAATAAAAGAAACAGAGACCGGCCAGAGACAGCGCGACCGACTCCGCCGTCCTGCTCCATCCCGCCCGCCCCCGCCCAGCTCCTGAGACCGGCCAGAGACAGCGCGGCCGACTCCGCCGTCCTGCTCCATCC
>PVKA01054164.1:0-10898 GCA_004027165.1 Ctenomys sociabilis | reverse complement strand
GTGTGTGTGTGTGTGTGTGTGTGTGTGTGTGTGTGTGTGTGTGTGTGTGTGAAGCAGAATGAACCCCACCCCTTTATCCAGAGGTCACGGAAAGTCACTCACGGTATACTTGCATGTGTCCCAAGGCTTGTTGTATCTGATGGAATGTATTTACAGTGAATAGTGTGTAGAATCCACCGTCTTCCTGGGTGACATTCTGGATTAGCAGAGATCCATTTGGGTAGATGGTTTCACGACCGCTGTACGCAGAGCTTAGCGTGATCCCCTGAGTGGCTGTGTCATAGGTGGCAATTCGGTGTCTGCTGGCTATGTCTGCCCCTCTGTACCAGCTGTGCAGTCGAAGATGCTCTGGCAGGTTGTGGGCCAGTAGGAGAACCTGAGTGCCCTCAGCAGCGATGAAGGGCACCGACTCAATGGTGAGGTGGGCAGAGGTGGGCGGGTTCCAGAAGGTGAACAGCAAGGCTAGGAGGGAGGAAAGAGGTCCATCAACACTGAGATTTCAGGGGCTGGGCAGATGGCTCAGTGGAATAAGTGCTTCCCTGGCAAGTGCAAGGGCCTGAGTTCAATCCCCGGTTCCACAAAAAAAAAAAAAAAAAAATTTCACTTTTGGGGTCCTCGGTCTCTGGGTATGTGCGTGAGTGTGTGCGTGCGTGTATGTGTGTATACATGTGTGTGGGTAGCATTTGTGTAGATGTGCATGCCAACATATGTTCTCTACTGGGTTCTTTTATGCCCCTGAACTTGTCGTTCCTTCTGTCCAGAGCACTCTGTCCCTGATGTCAGCATAGCTCGCTCCTCACTGCCCTCAGGTCTGGGTCCTGTACACACCATGGCCCCTCGCTCTCTCTGCTCTGCTCACAGCTCTTGTGAATCCCTCCCCTCCTTTCTGGATGTGCTTACTGATCACTTGAACAAAAACTCTGCGAGGACAGGGACAAGCCTGAGCGCTGTTGGAGACCAGTGCCTGAACTAGGCTCAGGCACTGTGGGTGTGCAGGCTCCTAGGGCCCTTTTGTACAGATTTTGGGGGGGATGGGGGCAAATCCTGAGCTTACCGATGAACAATGGTTAATGCTTCAGTTGCATTTTTATGTGGAAAGTCTCATGGGCAGAGCTTTAATATCAATTTTCACAATACAATGTCGTCTAAGGATCAACTTGTAACAGAACACAGTGGAGCTTTTTCTCTTCTTGATCAATTCTAGTTCCCTGAGAGTTTTCTGTTACAGATACATCTGTCCCTCTTTTGTGTCCTCTACCCTCAGGGTCCAAGTAGAAGCTCTGTGCCCGCTCCCAGGGTCTTACCCTCCCATCCAGGCCTGTGCTCACATACACCCCTACCCACTTCAGTTTAGGAAATTGTCACCTCTTACCTGTGAGCAGGAGGCCCCGCCAGGGAGTGCACCTTCCTCTAGGAAGGCCAGTGGACGGCTTCATTGTCTCTGCTGCGTGCTCTGTCCTTCCTATGAGAAGAGCTTTGTCTCTTGAGGCCCTCCGGTGCAGGGCTTCTAGGGTGTGCCAGGTCTGCTTTTCTTCCGCCCTCTGAGCTCAGCCTCCTTCCAGGGTAGGAGCATTTCCCAGGGTCATATGGCCTGGGGGGTGGTGTCTCTGTCCCGGGCACTTCTGTTTCCTCCCTCTCAGTGCTGCCTCCTGTCTCTTTTTCCCTGCCCCATGTGACCTTTCAGGTTCCAGACCCTAGTTTTAGGAATAAAGGAGAAGGGGTGCTTGTCCTTAAAAGGATGACAAGATCGCCCACTGCACACCTGGGCTGTACCTTAACCTTGGGGCTGTCAACACCACAGGGAGCATGTAGGGACCTCAAATACAGAGATGTTCCCTTTGTGACAGAGAAATCAGTTCAGCACTCAACCTTCTCTGTGTTTGAAATATTCTGGGTAGAAGGGATTCACTTCTAGCCTGAAAGAGGCAGAAGTGGCCACAGAGGCTAGAAAGGGCCAGCTGGGTGAGGGCTGGAGAGGGAGCTCTCCATGTCTACGTACTGAACCACACACAGTCGTCACAGAGGGATCTGAAGGTCCTGAAGGCTCAGTGGGAGGTGACCAGTATGCTATGGAAAGTGCACTGTAGTGGTGGGTGGTCGGATGGCTGTAAGCTGCATTATCTTTTGAAGAAAGCTTTAGGCATTACTTTGTTGTCAGTGTGTGTTGGCCAAGCTGGTGGGCAGTCGTCCCCCTTATGTCCTTTTGCCTTGTTGATTCTCAATGTTTACCCTGCTGCCTTTCACACGAGGGTTACTAGGATGGATGCCTTGAAGAGCAAGGTCTGCAGAGTCCCATGGAGTAAGTGGGACAGAGGATGCATGTGGCAGTGACATAGCAGTTTCTGTTGCGAAAATGGATGGAAATCAGGACGAATCTCCACTTCCTGAACCCACCTCAGGTTCATGTCTCTGGAAATTCATTTCCTGAGTGTCCCAGTGTCACCCCCTGGAGGACAGTAGGAGACCTCTGTCTAAAATTTTTTGTCAAGTTGGAGGTCATGAATATTTACCCTTACATTTTCTCCTAAGAGTTTTTAAAAAAGAAAATGGAATTTGTACTTGTATGTAACTCATTCGTCTATTTCAGGTAATTTTTTAATATAGTGAATAGTAGGATTAGAAAATATCATTCTTGGGGATGACCAAATAGCTCAGGGGATTAAAGCACCTGCAAGCAGGTGCAAGGGCCAGGGGCTCGATCCCCAGGCCTGGTGTGTCTCTGGGGTTCCCAGAGACAGCAATTGAGACTGGGCATGGTGGCACACGCCTGTGATCCCAGCTCTTGGGAGGCTGTAAACAGGCAGATCACTATGAGTCTGATCTAGTAGTGAGACCCTGAACACCTTGTACAATCTTCCCTAAAAAAAAAAAAAAAAAGAAAAGAAAAAGAAAAATACAAAAGAAAAGAACATATCATTCTTTTGTGTGTTGCTATTCAATTATTCCAGTTTTGAAAAGATTTCTCTTCAGTCATTGAGTGACACTGACATTCTTGTCAATCACCAAATACCACGTTACGGGCGCTTATTCTACATGCTCAATATATTCCCTTGGTCTGAATGTGAATATTTTTTTCAACTACTATGTCACTTTGGATATTACACCATTGTAGTAAGTTTTCAAATAAAAAGTCCAGATTTGAGTTTCTTTATCAAGGTTTTTAGCCTATTTTGTATCAGATTTTTAAAAAAGTTTACATTTGAATATCCTATCTTATCATCTATATGTCATTTACTTTTTAAATGGTGTATACTGTGCTGCATTTCCTAGCATGGAATTCCTGGTCTCAAGCAATCATTCCTTTTATTTATTTATTTATTTATTTTTTGTTTTTGTGGAATCAGGGATTGAACTCAGTCCCTTGCGCTTGCCAGGGAAGCACTTATTCCACTGAGCCATCTCCCTGACTCCTTCAAGCAATCATTCGTGATTAGGCTTTGGATTAACTTCCAGTGCATGCCACCATGAAAGGTCATTTACCTATTAGCTTATAAATAGCCAGCACATAAGGGACAGGGCTGAAGATGGAGCAGGGCTGTAGGCCTTATAAAGAAATCAATACGCACATAGAGTTCAGGCTTGACTCAAATGATCATGCAGATCACTAAGCTCAGGAATGTAAAGAAAACACAGGGAGGTGGTTACGGTAACTCACGCCCCCCTTTTTACTTTGTTCTCCTTAATCTTACAGCAAAATTCTTGGCCAGCCAGAGTGCTTGAACAATTTATGGCTACTGCAAGAACTCTTTCTAGTATTTCTCTTTAGGTCATATTAGAACATCGTGGACAATCAATATTCAAATTCTAAAGGCAAATTCCATCTTGGTATGTGTGAGAATCTAGGCAGAGCTACACAGTGAGTTAGTTTATTTGTTTATTTATTTATCTATTTTATTGAGAAGCAAATCGCAATGAGACAGTTTCAAAACCGAGTAGTAGGACAGTTTCAATAATTAATACATTTGCACAGTGAGTTTAAGGCCCACCTGGAATATATCATTCTTGGAGAGGGAGAGCGAGAGGGAGAGTGAGAAGGAAGAGGGTGGGAGGAGGAGGTGGCTGTAGTAACAACCAGGCACAGCGGCATAGCCCCATAACCTTAGCTGCTAAGGAAGCTGAGGCAGGAGGATGGCCGTGAGTCAGAGCACAGCCTGGGCGGCAAAGTAAATTCAAGGCCAGCCTGAAATACAGTGTGAGACCATTTCTCAAAAAAAGAAAATCAGAATACTTCTCAAAGCGGACTCAGAGGTTCTTGGGCCCATCTTGCTGAAAACAGACACACAGACTTAGGATTTGATATTACAGAAAGCACAGATTCACAAACCTTCTTTTACGAAACTAACAGACTGGTCTACGGGAGTTCAGCAAAGACAGATGCAGCTTTGCCCAGTGCGCGGGAGACTGTTTATGGCAGAGGGCTTCGCGCCTCCAAGCTCCTGTGGAAGCCCAGCAAGAAGCCAGGCATGGGGGCATGCGACTGTGTTCCTGGCCCTCAGGGTGGGGGGAGGAGGGAAGCTAGGCAAAAAGCACACTCTGGCACCTCTGGGAGCTTTTTTTCCCCCATATACCTCCAATAAACGCTCTTTATGGCTGTCTCCTGTGTCCACAATTGCATTCTTGAATCTCATGCAATAACAACCCTGCATGGATAGTAAAAGCTTTAGGGGCTCACGGGATTTACAAGGAGGTAAGACCCCGGTTCTTGTTTCTTCCTCATCTCTCTGTTTGCAACCCCTCCCCCAGCTTTTATGAACCATGATTCCATTTAGGAAGTAAGCAAGATCTGCATTCTCTCTCTCTCTCTCTCTCTCTCTCTCTCTCTCTCTCTCTCCCTCTCAATTAGATCTCCTTGTGCCTTTGCCTCCTATAAAGAGCAGCACCTCATCAGCCAGCTGGGTGTGGTTGGCATGGCTCCGGCTCACAAGGCTTGGGGGGCAGTTTTCCCCGGAGCAGCCTGGCCCGCGACCCTTCTCAGGTAAGCAGTTGAGATTGTTCGGCCTCAGTGTCCTTTCTGACTCGAAGCTCTGCTGCTGAGGGAGCTTTAATGCTCTCACTCTTCCAAGACGGATGCTTCTTGGGTCGACTGTCGTATTGGCTCACGACAAATGTGGATAAGGACAAATCGCTTTCATTTTTGTGTCCTCCTAACACTGACCTTCTCCACTTGGTTCTTCTTTTCCTTCTCATATTTTGAAGCTTATTTTTTAAGAAGATTATTTATCTATTTATTTTTTAGGTACTAGGGACTGAACTGGAGACCTTGAGCTTGCGAGGCATGAACTTATGCCACTGAGCTGTCTCCCTGACCCTGGAAGCTTATTTTCTAGTCTTTGGTGTAGTGAGGTTGGGGTTAAATAGTGATAAACCGTGTAGATAAAGTTATCATGCCCTGTGTAGATAAGCACCGCTGGATTAGGCCTATCTTTGGGGACTCTGAGGTCACCTCCTCCACTGCCCTTTTGCAGAGGCAGTGATGCCTAGAAAAGGCACTTGATATTCCTTACAGGAATACAAAAGACTATTGGTCCCCTGAGATGGTGTCAGTGTCCCTGGTTGTAAAGAACTGATGATTTCCTTGATAGGACAGAAAACAATTTTAGGGAATCTTGCAGCTGAAATGGTGAAAGCAGATATTAAGGGAACTCACTGCCACCTCCCTGCTGGTCTCCAGAGAGCTGCTCGTTCCCGTCCTGATTTCTCTCCAGGAGAGGGTGGCAGCTGGGCTCTGATTCTGTATGCAGGGCTGCGTAAGCTAGGGCGGGGCAAGGAGAAAACAGCAGCTGCTACGGACCATGGAGTCATGGGACCGAGGGAAGGGGGCACAAGGGCTGGGGAGGTGAACAGTCCAGCCCCCGCCTTCCACTGGCACCTCCAGTTCACAGCTGCAGGCACCGGAAGAACAGATGCTGAGGGACACCTGAGCTGTAGGGACAGCTTCAAAATGGGACCCTTGATGTCCACCTTGATTCCCACAGCCCTCTGGAGTGTGTGCTTAGAAAACGGGACTCCTTTGACCCCCCAGACTGGAAAGAAATGTTGCCTACTTAATTTTTTTTTTTTTTAATTTGGAAGCACATACCTGTATGAACTGCCCGAATCATAAAAACCCCATGGTAGATACCTAAGTTCCTCCTTCTAATAAGCCTGTCAGTCTGCTCTTCCCTATTTCCAGCATCTCCACCTTCCACAAAATGGGCGGTCTTTTTCTCCATTCCGCCTCATGGAGATAATAACTTGAGCAGCCACAGGGAGCTGTTTGCCTCTCTGCAGTGTTTTCCAACAGTATAGATCTTGTGAATCAGATCCTCTGGGAAGATGGCACCGTGCTTACCAAGAGATCAATGTGCTCTCTGCAAGGCAATTCACTTCTTGACTTCGCCGTAGCCACGCTTGTATACTAGTTCATTTACTGACTTCAGGCTTGAGTGCCCCCACTGACACCCCCGATCCAGATGACAAATGCCAGTTGGGGCTCTGCAGGGACATAGAAGTTGCCGGCTTTTCTCGCCATCCTAGCCATTCGGATCTCAGTTCTGTACGTCTGTCTGCGCTCCTTATGGCAGTGCTTTTTCATAGATGAGCTTCCTCCTCCCTTGCAAAGCATCTTCTGGGCAAATTTCTTTCTCAGAAGCTTTATCTTCAACTCTGCAAAACGTCTTTGCTTTTTCTTAAGGGCTTCTGGCTCGGCAGGGACCTTCTTTTTCTTCTCTTCGACACCCTCCATGGTTCCAGCTGGAAAAGAGGGACCTAGTCATTTTCTGCAGCTGTGCAGGGCCTACAAACTCTGTGTGAGATGGGGAAAAGTGGTGGCTGGGGGGCGGTGTAAATTACAATACCATCCTTCAATTTGCCTTGTTCTGTGAGAACAGAGGTTCTCTCCGTCCAGTAATTTTTCATTTTGGGAGAAAGCCCTAAACTTTGTCAATAATGTAGATGTGGGCCCATAGTACTTATGGCTCCACAAGACTCCACCAGAATCAGACAACTCCATCTCTGCCTAATTTTCTACCCTACTTAGAACCTCCTCCAGTGCTGCTCAGACTAAAGGAAACCTCCAACAGGGGTCTATAACCTCTTCAGGACATGGCTGGGGAGAATTTGGCACCATCTCAGTCCGTGCGCCATTTTCCTTGGCAGACCAAAGAGGATGTGTAGAAGTTTTATGAGGGTATGAAGAAGTACATAGAGATACTTGCAGGTTTATTGCAGTCTTTTGATCTGACTTGCAAATGTTTCACTCATATGAAACAAGACGCTCTCCCCGAATGAAAAGCAAGGGGCCTTATAGGCGGTGGAGGTCTTTGGAGGTGAATTGCATATAGCTTGGAGATCTAAAGGAAGGGGAGAAGCCATATTGCACAGGGAAACAGGCAGTCCCAGGAGAGGGTCCCCATGGGGATCAAG
The DNA here is from genome assembly GCA_004027165.1 of Ctenomys sociabilis. NCBI lineage: Eukaryota > Metazoa > Chordata > Mammalia > Rodentia > Ctenomyidae > Ctenomys > Ctenomys sociabilis. The sequence continues at coordinate 3,494 of PVKA01054164.1, read as the reverse complement.
ATGTTAGTATGGTGCACGGAGATGTGAACATTTTTCAGGCCTATATTCTTGAGGGTTTACAGACAACAACTGAGATCTCCTCTTATTGAGAAGTTTCTGCTCGTCAAAAGAAATTTCCAACAGTTTGGAAAGACAACCCACAAATTTGGAAAAAAAATCTTAACCAATAATCACTCAGACAATGATTTTCTATCCAGATTATATAAAGGACTAAAAAATATTAAGGCCCTAAAATTTAAAGACCCAATTTGAAAATGGGCATCTGAGATCAATAGACACTTCTCAGAAGACGAAATACAAGAGGAAGATAAACACATGAAAAGATGCCCCTACATCACTGGCCATTCGAGAAATATAAATTATAGCAACACTGAGATCCCATCTCACCCCAGAAAGAATGGCTATCATAAAGAAATCAATAATAACAGATGCTTAAGAGGCTGTAGGGAAAAAGGAACCCTTCTCTACTGCTGGTAGGAATGTAGACTGGTACAACCACTTTGGAAATCAGTGTGGAGACTCCTTAAAACACTAGGACTGGAAGTCCCACTCAATACAGCTATTCCCCTTCTGAGAACTTTCCCAGAAGAATTGAAAACACTGTATCACAATGATATATGTTCCCCCATGTTTATAGCACAATTTGTCATAGCCAAATCTTGGAAGAACTAAAATGCCCATCACCTGAGGAATAGATGATTTTTTTTGTGTGTGTGTGTGTATTTTAGTACAGGGTCTACAGGGTCTACAGGGCCTCACTGCATAGATCGGACTTGTAGTGATCCTCCTGTTTACAGCCTCTCAAGTGCTGGGATTACAGGCACACGCCACCATGTCCAGTCTCAATCGCCATCTCAGTGTGCCCCGGGGGCGGCGCTGGCACTGCAGGCCTGGGGATTGAACCCAGTGTCTGCCTAAGGAGGTGCTTTACTCCCGTGAGCTACTTGGCTGGCCCTAAGATACGGTGTTTTTATACAATGGAGTATTTATTACTCAGCTATAAAGAAAGACAAATTGCAAGCCTTCATAGGTAAGTGGATGCCACTAGAGGCTGTACTCAGCCGTGAAATAAACCAGACCGACATGTGTAAATATCACATTGTCTCCCTAATGCAAGAACCTAAAAGAAGAAATAAAACCTGAAAGGTGTAACAGATATAGTAATATAGAAAGAAATAGAACTTAAGGATTAAACAACGAAGAGAGAAAAGAGAAGAAAGAAGGTAGGGCAAAAGCATGCAAATATATATCCAGGACAGCTGAGGTGACTGTACTGAAAAATCCCCGTCAGTCATTTGAAGACTGCAGTTCATGCGTAGACTTTTCACCTTGACTAGCTCTGCATGCTGATGTCTACGATCTCTAAGCAACCGCACGGAGGACAGTATTGTACAATACAGAAGCCATGCTTGGATACCTGATGTCTTGGTCTTCTAAATGTGTACTATTTCTAATGTCATATTAATTATTACTATACTCTCTTTAAAACAAACTTTTAAAAAAGGCAAACAGAGAGACCAGAACAAAAATTTAAGATTTCTTGAAAGCAAGTGGTAATATCCAACCACACATCCAATCTTGCATAACTATATCTGCTACTCCGAGCAACAGATTTGACGATAGATAAGACATCAGCTGTTGTCAATCAGCTATTCTTGGTTGGAAAATCTGTAACATGTGTACCATTGTATGTTGCCCTGTTTCTTTCTTCGTGTCTGATTTTTGTTCTTGCTTTGCTTTTACTTCTCAAAATAAAATTAAATTTAAAAAAAATATAAAAGTAAAGATAGCTACTGCGGTCTTTTGTAACTGGGACTGGGAAGAGATCCAGGAGAAAGAGAAATAACAGAAAAGGCAGCTTCCCTGGTGGCTGCTGTGGCGTGCATGTGAAGCAGATTCCTAAGGCTCTAACGGCAGTTCCTTATGTCCTGTAGTATGGAAAGCCAGGAGACTCCCATAGATTAGAGGATAAGGGTCACCACCCAAAGGGCGGGAAGCTGCCACGCTCTGCCAAGTCTACAGAGAGTATCACAGGACACCAGATTGCCCCCAGCATTGGAGGCCTCGGGATCAAACTCATGCTTGCACTTGGTCGAGCAACAAGACTGAAGGGCCCCCGGGCCCCCATCACAGGCTCCCTCAACTCAAGACGTTATCTCTTCTCAGAAAGCCCTCAGTGATGCTATACAGAGGACACTGAGGTAAGCCGGACGCAATGTGCAGTACTCCAAAGTAGGATGGCTGGGATGTTCCTACGGTAGCTCACAGCAAATGTGCACCATGATTAAAACTGAATGTTGAGTGTATAATCCAGACAACTCAGGTGGGGGGTCGGGGGTCCTTGAACACCTACCACAGTAGGTCCGGGTCATGCCTGACCCTAGCCCCCCAGGCTATCTTGGCCTGGACTTGGATTTCTTTTTTCTCTTGATAGAAACAACCATTCACTACTGGGGTCTTTGACTTCCATATTTTGGATTCTGTTTTCAACAGTGTGTTTTAATTTGTAGCTTCTACACTACATCTGAAAAACTTAGAAAATTCCAAGTGGTCAAGCAGATGAGAATGATGACCTGTCATCTATCTGGGCCCTTAGATGGCTACTTTAGCAACTATGAATGTACATTTTTAAGGTCCACTGTGTTTTATTGATCAAGAGGAATATGGCTCTTGTCAGTTAGATGACTATAAACAATACACAAGGTGGCAATTTACAAAATGACTTAGGTACTTTTGTAGAATACTAAGACAACAGTCCCCGCTGATTGCACTATACCAGGACACTTACACTGGGAAAGAGAAGGCAGATTATACATGATAGTAGTTTATGTAACAAGAATCACAAAACAAACTTTGAACAGATATCTAAGTAAATATGAGCTTCTTAAGGCTTAATGTCTCTAAACACTTAAAATGAACAAGACAATAGAGAATGCAATATTTTGGATTTTGGAAGATATAAAACTTTTTTCTTCTAAGTTTTATTGTAAATTTTATTGAGATCATTATCCTAGGCCTTGTCTTTTTTTTTTTTTTTTTTTTTTGGTCTTTTTGACACAGGGTCTCACTATACAGTTCAGGCTGGCCTTAAGTTCACTTTGTAGCTCGGGCTGGTCTCGAACTCACAACAATCCTCTTGCTTCAGCCTCCTGAGTGCTGGGATTACAGGCCTACACCACCATGCCTGATTTGGCCTTATCATTTTAACCAAAGATGATTCTTCTTCTTCTTCTTCTTCTTCTTCTTCTTCTTCTTCTTCTTCTTCTTCTTCTTCTTCTTCTTCTTCTTCTTCTTCTTCTTCCTCCTTCTTCTTCCTCCTCCTCCTCTTCCTCCTCCTCCTCCTCTTCCTCCTCCTCCTCCTCTTCCTCCTCCTCCTCCTCCTCCTCCTTCTTCTTCTTCTTCTTCTTCTTCTTCTTTTTAATGTATCTGGCACATGGTCTCACTATGCAGCTCGGACTCATAGTGATCCTCCTGCTTTCAGCCTCCCCAGTGCT
>PVKA01054163.1:0-10899 GCA_004027165.1 Ctenomys sociabilis | reverse complement strand
TCTGGGGATCAGACTCAAGACCCTGCACTTGCCAGGCAGGTGCTGAAGACACTGAGCTATCTCTCCAGCCCTTGTTATTTCATCCATTATTATTTTTTTGGCATTGATATTGATTTCTTTATAGATATTATAGAAGATTACTTATCTTGGAGCCTTGGGCACCCCTTTAATTTTCTCTGTGCTTGCCTGGACCAGCCCTGTTTCACACAGAGGAGACACTCTATCTATTGTGATTGTCACTCTTTGTCCAGTGCTGAAGACATGCCAGGTATTGTTAAGAGTTTTATAAATAGGACTGGGGATGTGGTTCAGTGGCAGAGCCCTTGCCTAACATTATAAAGCCCTAGGTTCAATCCCCAGCGCCCCTACCCCCCCCAAAAATAGTGTTGCTGAACAACTGAAGAAAAACCAAGGGCCAATGAGATAGCTCAGCGGACTAAGCACCTGCTTAGGCAAGCTCAGGGATTGGAGTTCAATCCCCAGTACCACAGGCTACACTGGCCCTTCCCCTTGGGGCATGCTGAGCTGGTGTAGTCCAGACATGGTGGCACATGCCTGTGATCCCATCTGCTGGGGAGGCTGAAAACAGGAGGATTCCCTAATAATTCCAAACAATCTTTGTTGTTGCAAAGATTAAATGAGGATGTATTTTAAAAGCTCCCAGCAGAGGGGCTGGCTGGCTGAGCTGAGCCACCTGGAGAGACCCTGCCAAAACTGAGATTTTAGAAATAGGAAGAAATGCTTCCCAGACATCTGAATGCTTCAGACATCTGAACTAGTGAGACCTTGTACCAAAAAAAAGAAAAACCAGAAACTACATTGAGAAACAAGTGACAAGATGAGAAGAAATATTTGTAAGCATATATAAGCAAAAGATTAGTGCCCAAAGTATATAAAGAACTCCTACAGTTTGTTTCTTAGTTTATTGAGACAGGGTCTTTCTATGTAGTTCAGGCTGGCCTTGAACTCACTTAATTAACCCAGGCTGGCCTAAAACTCACAGTAATCCTCCTGCCTCAAACTCCCAAGTTCTAGGATTATAGGCATGCACCACCATGCCCTGCTACAGATTCATTTTTTATAAGACAAACTCCTCAATACAACAGAGGAGAGAGAAATAGCAGTTCACCAAAGAGGAGGAACAGATGGTGAACCAGTGTATGAAGAAACTTCAGCCTTGCTGGTTATGAAATGTATATTTGATGTTATCATGTATTGGCAAAGGTGTCAGAAAACAGGATTATAAACTGATTATAAACTACACTGCCTTTTTAGAGGGAAATTTGGTGTTTCCATATTTAAAATTGCATTCCTCCTGGGCTAATCTTTTACTTCTTGTCTCCCAAGGAAAAACGTGTGCAAAAAATGGTAGTGATTTTTTTGTAGTAACATTGCTTGTGAAGGCGATAGATTAGAGGCACTGAAAATACCCTTCAAGCATGTAGCACACTATGAACTGCAAATGCCACACATGTGCATGCGTGTATGCATGGTGTGTGTGTTAAGGTAGATCTATTAAGTTGGGCAGGAGGAGGAGAAGGCATGTTGCTTGTATTGGCAAAAACAAAGAAATGAAACAGTATTGAAGAAGTTCCCTGTTGGCTGACTATCCATCCAATAACCATTGCTCTGCTTTGCTGACGGTTCCCAGACTGGCTTTGGATGGTGCTGTGCCCAATGCCAGGGAAGGAGCTTCACTGAGTCTCTGCCAATCATGGCAGCCCCCTTCCCACGGGGGGGGAGCCCTGGCCTAGAGCAGTGCTCCCATCACTGGCCCTGGTCTAACCCATTGCTCACGCACTGGAACTGTCATCCACGCATCTCTTTCCGGGTGTGGTGGATGCAGAGGTTTTGGGCCCTTCAGCAGGAGGGACTTGCCACGTAGGTTTTTGCTCCCATCCCTGGTCTACAGAGACATTTCTGCCGTTGGCGCCACTCTTGGTCTGGGCTGATGCTTTTCCAAGCTGCCTTCCAGGCAGCATTTCTAGTGCCTCTTTCTGGGGAAATTCCAAGGTGCTGGATCCTGCATCCTGGGTCCAGAGCTCCCAAATGGTGAACTCCTGTCCAATACTACTTTCCAGGCCAGGGATATAGCTCAGTGACATAAGTGCCTGCCTGGCAAGCATAAGGTCCTGAGGTCTATTCCTGGTACCACAAAAATAAATAAACGAACCAATACCACCTTCCTCCCCACACCCACACCCAGATCGAGACCCTCAGCTCCTCTGCAGCCTCCCCAGCTCCCCTGGGCACATCTGAAGCTGATTTGCAGCCCCTTTGGCATGTAGTCCCTTCTTCCCTGAGCTGCCCTGAGCGTCTCCAGTTGTGACATGCTGGATTTGATTCCTGTCGTTAAATTATGGCAAGCAAGAGAAGTGAGACAGAACCTGACTGTTGCACGGGCACGTTGTGGCAGTGTCCAGGGACTAGAAAGGCCCCTGGCAAGGTGGGATTGACTCCAGGCCCCTGAGTTCAAGCTCCTGCTCAAGTGCTTCTTAGCTGTGTGACTGTGGGAGTCTGTTAGCCTCTCTGAGCCTCTGTCTCCACTTCGGCAAACCCTTGCACTGTTGTTGCAAAGATTAAATGAGGATGTACTTTAAAAGTTCTCATCAGAGGGGCTGGCTGAGCTGAGCCACTTGGAGGGACCCTTCCAAAACTGAGATTCTAGAAATAGGAAGAAACGCTTCCCAGACACCAGTGGAGAATTGAAGGCAATGGATGGAGCTGGGTGAGGGGAAGAACGGATGGAGCAGGGGGGTGGGGGGCTGTTTCCAGCTACAGCTGTGGAAATGCGTTGGGTTCTTTCCAGGGAGGGCACCCGCCAGCAGGGACCAAGTGCTTCCATGGCAATCAAGGTTCCAGCACAAGCAGCAGTGAAAGATCCTGGAAAGAACACTGTCTGCAACACAGATGTGCTGTAGTTGGCTTGAGCCCCTTATGATCCTTGGGCTGAGGCAGGTCTGTCCCCAAAGCAGAGCTTCTCAGCCACGTCACTGTTGACACTTAGCTCCAGGACCGTCTGTTTCAGGGAGTGTTCCAGGGATAGGTGGTGTTTAGCAGTACCCTGATCTCTAGCCGCCAGATGCCAGCAGCACTCCTTCCTGTGTTGCAGCAATCAAAAATGTCTCCTTACGTCACCAAGGGCCCCCCGAGGGGAAAATCACCCACAGTTGAGAGCCAACGCTCTAATCTAATTAAGCCTGCCCAGTCAAACTGGGATAAGAATGAGGTAATTCTGCCTTAATGGCAGCTGTGAGGATTGTCATTCTTTTGCGGACTGAATGAGCACTCACTGTGTGAACAGCTGTGGCCGTGTTGTCACGCACCTCCCCATCTTGTCCCACAGCCCATGCTGCGTGGCACCACCATCTTTACCCTGATAATGCAGATGAGAAACCAGAAATGGCCCTTTTCCCTCAAATTCAAATTCACCCAGCCGCTCCTGAGGGCCTGTTATATGCCAGGACTTGGGGGCGCTGGCATCTACACAAACTCCCTGCTTTCTGGGCCCGTGGGTGCCACAGGCAGGAGACAGCAAAGGGATGCCCAGGGAAGCTTTCCTCCTGCCCCTGTCCAGCAGCTCCTGGGTCTGTTCTGTGTCTCCACATCCCATGTGCAGCTCTTCCCAGTGCTCCTGGCTCCAGCTTGGCAGGGCATCAAGGTCCCAAGGTCCCAGCTTCCATCAGGTGGCCTAGGCAATTCTCTTTTGTTCCTCCCTTATGGGTGGCTGCATCTTCTTCCCCCTGTGCTTCAGGTTTCCTTTTTTTTTTTTTTTTTTTGCCTTTTTGAGACAGGGTCTCACTATGCAGTTCAGGCTGGCCTTGAACTCACTTTGTAGCTCAGGCTGGTCTCGAACTCACAAAAATCCTCCTGCCTCAGCCTCCCAGTGCTGGGATTACAGGCCTGCGCCACCACGCCCGGCTATCACCAGGTTTCCTAATGTGCCGGTTGGTTTCTCCCTGGTATCGGCCTGTAATAGTCCCCTGAGATGAATTGCTTCAGAGGGGTCTCTGCTTCTGTTTGGACTCTGCTGCCTGGCACTCAGCACTCATACGTGGAATTTATCTCTAACAGAGGGAAATATGTATATGGTTCATAGCTGTATCAGCCAGGGTGCTTTTGATTGCAAGCGACAGAAAACTGAACCCTGAATGGCTTACACAGCAGGAAAGGAATCTTGGTCTCAGATGTGATGGCGTCAGGCACTACTTGACCTAGGTACTCTGTTGCTATTGTCAGGATACTTGCAGGTCTCACTCTTTTTGACCCTGGGTGACCTTAACCTTTAGGTTGTGCACTTCCATGGTGGTGGTAAAGGATGATTCCAGCAGCGGCAGGCCTTACTCCTTAATGCTGTCAACTTTGATAGAAAGAAAAGTCTCTTAGTACTTCCAGCTAATGCTCCAAACAGGATTTTTCTTCTTTTTCTTTTTTTTTTTTTGGGGGGGGGGCAGAACTGGGGATTGAACTCAGGCCCTTGCACTTGCCAGGGAAGCACTTATTCCACAGAGCCATTTCCCTGGCCCCAAGCAGGATTCTTCTTGATTCAGCTTGGATCTCATGCCCATTTGTGAACCAACTGCTGTGCCTAGCGAGATAAGGATCGTACTCTCCTTTAAAGAAATTTTTAGTCAGTTTGCTGGGAAAAATGGAGCATACCTGTAATTCCAGCACTCTGGGAGGCTGAGGCAGGAGGATCATAAGTTCAAGCCCAGCTTGGGCAACTTAGTGATTCAATGAGACCCTTTCTCAAAATCTGAAAACAAGTGCTATGTCCCTGATGCAGGCAAGCAGGCCCAGTGACTTCAAGCTGGATCTATAATTTTTTTTTTCTTTTTAAAATTGGTACATTTTATTTATTTATTTATTTATTTAATTTTATTTTGTCTTTTTGAGACAGGGTCTCACTATGCAGTCCAAGCTGGCCTTAAGCTCACTTTCTAGCTTAGGCTGGTCTCGAACTCACAGCAATCCTCCTGCCTCAGCCTCCCGAGTGCTGGGATTACAGGCCCGCGCCACCACGCCCAGCTTAAAATTGGTACATTTTAGATATACATAATGATAACATTCATCACAGGGAATTTGTGCATGATATATTTTGCTGCTGCTTTTTCCCCCCATTTCTAATTTCTCTCCTCTTCTCTTCTTTACTTATAAAAGCTTTTATTTCCATTTTCCCTCCATTCTCTCTTTTCCTTTCTTTGCTCCCTCCTCCCTCCCTTGTTCCCCTTCTCATTTGGATGTTTTCTTTCCATTTTCCAATATCTATCATACATTTTGATCGTTATTGACACTTTCAGTTTCTCCCACCAGAGAAACAATGTAGTATTTAAATATGTGTGTCTGCTTTATTTCACTGAAGAGTGCAGTCTCCAGGTGCATCCATTTGCCTAGAGATGTCTTGAGTCCATCCTTCCTTATAGCACGGTAGTACTCTATATTGTAAAAAACACATCTTCTTTATCCATTCATCAACAATGGGCATTTGTGCTGTTTCTTAGATTTAGATGTCGCAAACTGTGCAGCTATAAGCATGGGTGTGCATGTATCACTAATTAACTCTTAGCAGAAGATGCCTAGGAGGAGAATAGCTGAATCAAATGGAACCTCTAGTTTTATTTATTTATTTATTTTGTATTTTTAGAGAAGGGTCCACAGGGTGTTCAGGGTCTCACTACTAGATCAGACTGTCTACAGCCTCCCAAGGGCTGGATTACAGGCTTGCGCCACCACACTCAGTCTCAATCGCAGTCTCAGAGCACCCCCCTGGGGTGGGATTGACACAGCAGACCTGGGGATTGAACCTCTGGCCCCTGCGCCTGTTTGTAGGTACTTTAATCCTCTGAGCTATTTGGCTGGCCCAGAACCTCTAGTTTTAGTTCTTTGAGGAATCCAACACTGATTTCCACAGTGGTTGTATCAGTCTACACTCCCACCAACAGTGGAGAAGGGTTTCTTTTTCCTACAGCTCTACCAGCATTTCTTACTGCTTGATTTCCTGATAATTTGCTATACAGCTTGTCTCCACTTGGCAAGGGGCAGCAGAGGCAAGGACTAAAGGACTGATTGACCTGATCCTGAACAAAAACGATGCTGGTGAGAAGAAGGTAAGGCCAGAAAGCCAGCAGACCCTGGGAGGAAGTACAGACCTGGCAGCAACTGCAGAGTCTCCAGTATCACCTTTCTGATGGGACTGAGCAAGACACAACCATAGGAGAGCACTACAGAGGGGGACTGAGCCAGATGCAGACCCCTGTGAGCAGTGTAAGCTCAGGCTTGGAAGGACACAGGCATTAAGGTCAACAGTTCCCATGATCTCCTGCCCCACAGCCTCCATCCAGCAGCGACCAGAAGGCCTATGGTGTTTCCCATGAATCACCAGGAGCGAAGACATCCCATGACTTGAATGGTAACCACAGTCTGGGGTGAGCAGACAGAGGGCCTCTGGTGCAGGAAGGGCACCTCAGAAAACCTAAATAATAAGATATGGCCCTAAAGCTAGGCAGAAAAAATCATGATTGTTGGGATCCCAAAAATGCTGATCCTAGCCGGGCGTGGTGGCGCAGGCCTGTAATCCCAGCACTCGGGAGGCTGAGGCAGGAGGATTGTTGTGAGTTTGAGACCAGCCTGAGCTACAAAGTGAGCTTAAGGCCAGCCTGAACTGCATAGTGAGACCCTGTCTCAAAAAGACAAAAAAAACAAACAAACAAGCAAAAAGAAAAGAATGCTGATCCTGGAAAGAAACCACTCATTCAAAAGCACAGAGGAATTTTTTTTTAACTCAATCTTTTCATTTATTTATTTATTTTTTCTTTTTCCTCATTGGTTCTTTGGGGGGGAGGGTGAGATTTTTCTTTTTTACTTTTTTTTATTTTAGTTTTTTTCTCCTTTTCTGTTTTCCCCATCGATTTTTTTTCTCTTCTTTCTTATATTTCTCATGTTTTTGTCTTTTTTATTCTCCATATTCATTCTCTCCTGCAAATGTTTTTCTTTCTTTCTTTTTTGGCAGAACCGGGAATTGAACTCAGGCCCTCACACTTGCCAGGGAAGCGCTCATTCTACTCCCCAGGCCCACGCATATGTTCTTTTAATGCTCTTCATTTCCCTTTACTCCTCACTAACACCTCCTATCTTATGTTTGTCTCCTACTTTTCGCATCTTATTAATTTTTCAAATTTTGCTTTTTTGCATTTCCCAGTTCCCCTCTACCTTTACTAATACAACAACTAAGCTTTATGAATCTCTAGATAGCTGGTTAATTTGATGCTTTTCCTTTTGAATACTGTTCTATTGTTAGTAGAGGTAAAGTTGTTCCATTAGTGTAATTTACTGGAGCTCAATATTTGGTTTATCTTAGTGTTTATACACTAATTATAGATCTTTTTTCCATGGTTGAGGGTGGTACATTATTTGTCCTTAGGGTTTGTCAATATTTGGTTTGCCTTTGATGCTGTAATTGATGCCAATTGTATTACTATGCTCACAGTGGCACAGCTGCTGTTATTAATTAGTTTTCTTCAGACGCCAATAGCTGGACTGTTTGGGGATCATTAACAATACTGGAGCCTGTTCCTGGAAAACTGGGTCAGGGCCAAACATGCTGCAACTTCCCATCTCAAGTAAATATTGGTGACTGGATTCTGGGGACAGAGGCAAAGGCAGGTAGCTATGTCCGAAGGACACCACTGAAAAGTAGGCATTAGCTAAAGAGGTCTTCACCCAGAAAACAAAGCTTCCCACTCTGGTCAACCCTCAAACTTCAACACAAAAAAAGCAAACAAACAAAGAAAAGAAACACATGAGTTCAAGCTGCATAGTAAGACCCTGCAACAATCAAATACATTAAAAATAAATAAATAGGGGCTGGGGAGATGGCTCAGTGGGATAAATGCTTCCCTGGCAAGCACAAGGGCCTGAGTTCAATCTCCAGTTCCACCAAAAAAAATATAAAAAGTAAATAAATAGATAAAAAGGGGGGCCCATGCAGGGCCTCTCCTATCTCACAGGAGCTATTCCTATTCCACAATTAATTTTCCTACTTAAAAAAATGCCCCCCAAAGCTCTTAACTGCTCCAAAGCTGAACCATGGGGTATCAAAGGGAAGGAAAACAAAAGCCAAGCAGCCAAACTATTCGAAATTATATCAGAGGAGACAATAAAACATAACAATAAGGTATTTGGCAAGCTCACAGACATATAAATAAACAGATAATGGTCAAATAAACAAAGCAATCAGTGAATCTACAGAAATCACTAATGGCAAGCTAGCAAAGCTAAACAAAAATAAGCAGTATTCCAAAGAATTAGAGTCTAAAAAAGGCTCCAAAGCTGGGCGTGGTGGCGCAGGCCTGTACTGTAATCCCAGCACTCGGGAGGCTGAGGCAGGAGGACTGTTGTGAGTTCAACAGTCTGTGCCAGCCCCAGAACCCCGAGCATGTCGTGTTGGCCACTGAAACCAGATGTGGTGGTGCCCACCAATAATCCCAGCGCTGGGGAGGCTGAGACAGGAGGATCACTGAGTCCAAGCTGCATAGGGACACCCTGAACCAAATAAATAAATGCATAAATGATTAAGAAAAAACAATTTTCAAAGAAGTATGGGCAGCAGAAGTGACATACACGAGGACAAGGTATCAGAACTAGAAGACAGGGCTATTGTTGGTGACCAGCTAATGAAATAATGAAAGGTACCTTAAAAACAAGAGAATATAAACAGAGCCAACATAAGCCCCCCAGGGCCAGGGAGCTGGCTCAGTAGAATAAGCACTTCCCTGGCAAGGGCCTGAGTTCAATCCCCAGCTCCGCAAAAAAAAAAAAAAAAAAGCTCCTCCAGGACACATAGAAAACTAATCTAAGATTAATAGGAATTAGTGAAAAATTCAAAGAGAGCACAATGGCATAAAAAATCTGTTTACTGAAATAATAGCAAAAAAAATAAAAATTCAAGTAAGGAAAAAGAATTTAACATACAAATAACTGAGGCGCATAGAACTGAAAATAACCATAATGAAGAAAGGCCTTGGGGCTGGGGATTGAACTCAGGCCCTTGTGCCCCTGTTCTGCCAAAAAACTTTAAAAAATTAAAATAAAATAAAATGGAAGGCCTTTTCCCCCAACACACCATAATCAAAATCCTAAAAGTCCAACGTGGTGGATTACCAGCTGCTGGGGTGGTAGGCCCGCCTGAGGACTGTTGCCAGCAGCGTAAGAAGCAGCACTGGAGACGCTATTTGGAAGTTATTAGGGATGCTATTCGGAGAAGCTGTCGGAGCTGTTGGAAGCTGCTGGCTCCTGCTGGTTCTCTCGGGCTATTCTTCTGGTGACCTAGGCATGCTGGCTTTCCCAGTGAACTTGGATGCTTTCATCTAAGGAGGAGCTCAGGACCTTGTTGGCTGCAGTTCACTTTCGGGGAGCTCTGGTCCTCACCTCGGGCACTGTTTCCTGTCTCCGGAGGGAAATATGGTGCCCTGCTCAGCCTCCTGGAGAAGCTGATGGCACTGGCTTTCCTGATGGGAACTCAGCTTTCCTCATCATCAGAGGTGCCTAGGACCTCACTGTTACTGGGGATCACTGTGGTACTTTTGGGGAGAGTTATAGCATTGATTCCCAGCTACAGCTCAGATCCCTCAGCCTGATAGTACAGATGATTCACTCCACTAACATAGACTTTCTAGCTTTATTTATTTATTTATTGTTAGGGGAGGGTCTACAGGGTGTTCATGGTCTCACTGCTAGATCCGACTCATACTGACCCGCCCGTTTATAGCCTCCAGGCGCTGGGATTACAGGTGCACCACCATGCCTGTTCTCAATTGTCTCAGCACGCCCTGGGGGCGGGGCCAGTGTGGCAGGCGCAGGGGTTGAACCCCTGGCCCCTGTGCCTGCTTGCAGGTGCTTTAATTTGCTGAGCTATTTAGCTGGCCCCAGACTTTCTAGCTTCGACCACTGAATTTTGGGCTGTCCCAGGACAGATCCATGAAACAGCATGAGGCACTGCTGTGGGCTCTAGGCTTCCAGTTGGACTTGTAGTAGACATTGTTATGAGCACTAGCTTCTCTCTCTCTCTCTCTCTCTCTCTCTCTCTCTCTCTCTCTCTCTCTCTCTCTCTCTCTGTTTCACATTGTTTTTGGCCTGCCCAGTCAACCCTAAGGGCAGGGCTGGTGCAGTATGTGGTGCTGGGGATAGAACCACAGTCCCCTGTGCCTGCCTAAGTTTGCCTAAACAGGTGCTTCAGACCACTGGGCTATCTCAGTGACCCCATCTGGGTTTTCAGCTGGACTCATGCAGGATGTTAGGATTCAGGCCATCTGCTGGATTCCTTGGTCTTTAGTATGTTGGCAGATTAATTGCCCTCTTTGTATATGAATCTTTGGGTAATTCATTATAAAATAATCCTATAAAATGTATCCTGTATTGTATTGTTACCTTGCAAAAACCCCAAACCATGACATCCAACAAAAGAATACAATCTTAAGGTAGTTAGAGAAATAATTACAACAGACTTTTCATCACAAATCCTAAAAGTGGGGAGAGCTTGGATAAAGTGTTTTAATACCTAAAAGAAAACAATTTCCACCCACGCTGATATATCTTACAAAACTATCTTTCAAAATTTGTAGAGAAATAAGATATTTTCTTGATAAAGAACACCTGAAGAACCATCAGGATAGCTCAGCGGACTAAGCGGTTGCTTAGACAAGCACAGGGACCTCCCCACCTCGGGTGTGCTAAGCCAGCCACCGAGACTGGGAAAAGTGTCACATGTCAGTAATCCCAGCACTGGGGAGGCTGAAAACAGGAGGATCAGTAGGAGTCCGAGCTGCATAGTGAGACTCTGAACCAAATGCATTAAAAAAAAAAAAAAAAAAAAAAAAAAAAAAAAAAAAAAAAAAAAAAAAA
>PVKA01054162.1:0-10899 GCA_004027165.1 Ctenomys sociabilis | reverse complement strand
GCCATTTGCCACAACATGCATGAACCTGGAGGACACTGGTAAGTGAAATAAGCCAAACCTAGAAGGGCCAATTCCCTAAGGTCTCACTGACATGTAGAGTTTAAACAAATTGATCTCGTAAAAGTAGAATATGATGGTGATTACACAAAGCTGAAGTAGTTGAGGGGAAGAAGAGTTGTTTGTAGAAGGAAACATGATTGCACTTAGATAAGAGGAATGAATTTCAAGGTATCTGTGTACAGCAAGGTCATTGTTGATAAGGGTAGATTGTATTCTGACAAAATAAAGCCAGGAGGTATATGTGTTTTCACTACAAAAATGATAACATTGGGTGGTAAAGCAATAATTCATTAGCTAGATCTAGCCCTCCAGTAGTGCACACTCAGAGCCTTGGGCCACACTGTAACATTCAGTCAGTGATGGGCCATCTGTACAGTCGTGGTCTGAAGATCATGCTGCTTAGAGATATTGTGCCCATGTCAGTTTGTCTGAGTTGCTCTTCTTTATGCAGTGATGGAATCATGTGACACACTTCTGAGACTTTGCACACATCACTGAGAAACGTATTCCTGATAATCAGTTCATCTTCTTATACACTATAAAGATGTGTCAACTAAAAATTTAATTATTTTGTCAATTAAAAATTTAAGGGTAAATCCAGGGGTTATACTAGGTTGGAGCAATACCAGTCCTAGGTACAGTTTTAAGAGGTGAACTTCAGTTTCCTAAGGCTGCCATAACAATTTGTTACAAACTTAGGTGCTTAAAACTATGGAAATTTATTTTCTTGAAACTCTGAAGGCTCAGAAACTGCAGTCAAGCTGTCAGAAGGCAGTACACCTTCTAGATGCTTTCAGGAAGAGAGCTGGTATCTCCTTGGCTTTTGGTGGATCCCAGAAATCTTTAGTGTTCCCTGGCTTGTAGCTGGATCTCAATATCTCTGCTGATGTCTTCTGATGGCCTTCTTTGTGTGACTTCTGTGGATCTCTGCGTGGGCTTTTCTCTTCTTGTAGCGATGGCTGTCATTAGGTTTTGAATCCATTGTAATCTAGCATGACCTCAACTTAACAAGATTATACCTACACAGACCCATTTTCAAACAAGTTACCTTTACAAGATCACAGGTTTTTTTTTTTTGTGGCCAGCTCAGCCCAACCTGGGGCAGGGCTGGTATGGCATATGGTGCCAGAGATTAAACTGTGGTCCCTGCCTGTTTGCTTAAGTTTGCCTAGGCAGGCACTTTAGACTGTTGAACTGTCTTACTGGCCTGAACATATCTTTTTGGAGGCCATAATACAATGACATTCTGGCCACCCAAATTAATTTCCTCCCCAGATGCACAATACATTCCTGTCATTTCAATATTCGTAACTGATTCCAACTGTCTTAATTCAGCATTGCTTCTAAGTCTCAATTTTCATCTAAATATTATTGACTCAGAGTTCCAGATAATATGATATAAATCATTTAAATTAGATGTGTGGAAGATTTATCCTGGGGAAAATTTCTTTCCGTCTGTAAAACTAGAAAACAAATGCTTCTAAAATACGGTGGCATAGATGAAATATTTTCTTTTTGAAAGGAAGAACATGGAAGGATTAAAGGGTCACTTGTTTCAAGACAATCCAGATGCAGTAGAATAAATTCTATTACATCTCAGTGTGGTCATTAGCATTTGGGTCTCAGAGCTGTGATCTTTCTGACCTCTGGTCTATAGAGGCCCAGCTCTCAGTGCTTACCCGAGCCTTGACCTACACTCACAGTTACTTTGCTAGAGTTACAATAGCAAAAGACCACAGACTGGGTGGCTGAAGTGGCAGAAATTCTTATTTATTTAATGCTAGAGGCTCTGAAATCAGTGGTGAGAGAGCTGGTTTCCTCAGAAGTCTCTCTCCTTGGGTTGCAGATGACTGACCTTTCTTGTGTCTTTATGTGGCCCTGTGTTCTTGGTGTCTCTGGGCTAATCTTGTTTTCCTTGCAGGTTCCCAGCCACACAGCACTAAGGCTCATGGACAGGACTTCATGTTAGCTTGAAGGCCCTGTCTCCAAGTACAGTCCCATTCTAAGATACTGGACAGATGACTTTTGGAGCAGTACATCTCCAGCCCATGTGTGACAGCAAGCACTAAGAATTTTGGAAGTCCGAAAGCCTTTTTGTCTCACCTCTGTCCTTTCTATCTCAAGCTGCCAGCATTTCTGCCAATGGAATAGCAGCCCCACGGCCCTCAGATGTACTTGCTGGGGCTGAGCCAGCTGACAAGGGGACCGCAAGCCCTGTGTGAATGAGCCTGAGAACACCGAGAAGTCTCTGCTTCTTTGGAGAAGACTGACTGGCTATCTTGTGTACTCCCAAACCTCATCTCTCCAGAGAGGTCTGTCCTGCCACAGGCCGCTCTTCTTCCTAGAGTAGATTCTCCTAGTTTTGCTGTCCAGGAATTCTCAATACCTAGCATCACTGTTTCCTTTTGCTTAGTAGTTTCTAGCTCTACTTATGCCTTTCCTGTCTTATCTAACTATAAACAGCAAAGGGAAATCAAGCCACACCTTCCACACTTTGTTTGGAAGTCTCCTCCAATTAAAAAAAAAAAAAGAAGGAAAAAGAAAGGGAAACCTCAGTCAAATACTGAAGTTTGTCACTTACAAGTTCTGCTTTCATTTAACAGCAGATTGGAATTCAGTTAAGTTCCTGACACTGTTTAACAAGGTTTGCCTTTCCTCCAGGGTTGAAAAACATGTTATTTCTTTCTTTTGGTCTTCTTCAGGAAAACCTTGAATATTTACATTTTTTTGTTTTTGTTTTTGTTTTTGCAGTACTGGGGCTTGAAAAATATTTACATTCTATCAACATCAGATCACAATAACATACATTCATTAAGACAACTGTAGTTTTATTTTTTATTTATTTATATTTTTGTGGCCTGCTCAGCCCAGCCTGGGGACGGGATGGTGCAGCATGTGGGGCTGTGATTGAACCGTGGTCCCCTGCACCTGCCTAAGCAGGTGCTTTAGACTGCTGAGCTATCTTGCCAGCCCGACAGCTGTAGTTTTTGTCACTTCTTCTCCTTCTCCTTCTCCTCCTCCTCTTTCTCCTTCTCCTTCTCTTCCTTCTCTTTCTTATTCTCCTCCTCCTTCTCCTCTTCCTCCTTCTCCTCCTCCTTCTCCTTTTCCTTCTCCTCCTCCTCCTCCTTCTTCTTCTCCTCCTCCTCCTTCACCTTCGTCTTAATTTTCTTCTTCTCCTTTTGGTATCAAGAATTGAACTCAGGACCTTTGCACTTGCCAGGCAGGTATTTTTTTTAATTATTATTATTATTTTTTTCCATTTATTTTTATTTTATTAAAATACAAATGTCAATCAGACAGTTTCAAAACACCTTAACCATACAGAGTCGATGAATTAATACATAGCAAACTGTTTTCATTTCACAAGGTGCATACATGATCAGGCAGGTATTTATGCTGCTGAGCTATCTCCCTGGCCCTGTCACTTTTTTTTTTTTTTTTTTTTTTGCCAGATTAACAGAATCTCCTTTAACATCCATTTTTCTACCAACAATCTCTTGAAGATAATTTTTGTTCTATTAAGTGTTTAAACTTATTTCCAACTATTACTATACCCCATTCTAGAGCTGCTTTAACATTTTTGCAGCATTTATTATAGTAGTATACCCTACTGTCAGAGCCAAAATATGTATTGGTTTCCAAGGACTACCAGAACACTTTCCATAAACTTGGGCTTACAAAAGCCCAAGAATTTTTTTTTCCAAATTCTGGAGGCTGAAAGTCAAAAGGTAAGGTATAGGGAAGGCCTCGTCCTCTCCTGAGGTTCTAGGGAAGAATCATGACCTCTTCTCAACTTCTGTGGCTCCCCAAAGTCTTTGCCACTCCTTGGTCTGTAGAAGATTCACACCAATCCTTCCGTCTTCACATAGCATTTTCTTCCTCACATAGCACATCTTCATTTTTCATAAGGCTGCCAGCCATTGGAGGTAAGGCCCAGCCAATCCAATATGGCCTTATTTATGAGAATATGACAAAGACTGTATTTCCAGACAAGACCTCACTCATGGGGGTCAGGAACTGCGCCTTGAATAGGCCTGTGTGAGGGACATAATTTAACCTGCACTTGGTAAGGTACAGACTTAACACTAAAATTTTGGTTAACCAAAAGGTATGAGGAATATAAGATTTGTGGTAGAATTTGTAATATTGTATAATGTAACATTTTCAGAAAAAATATTTTATTTATTTATTTATTATTTATTTGCCTGGCTCAGCCCACCCTGAGGGTGGGGCTGTCATGGCATGTGGTGCTGGGGATTGAACTGTGGTGCCCTGCACCTGCCTAAGCTTGCCTAAGCAGGCACTTTAAACTGCTGAGCTATCTCACCTCAGAAAAAAATAAAGATATTACATAAAGCAGAAGACAGTGAGCACAGACATTGCTGCAGTATTAAGTTTGAGTTTTTCTCTTTCCTACAGCATCCCAGCAGATAGGTAATGAAATAAGTCTAAAGCTCAGTTCTGTAGAAGAAATTCTAGGAATGGTGATAGTTTGGATTTTAGTTTTTGCCATTGCTATCAGTAAAACTCCAGATGTAATTTTTGTCTGCATTTGGATTCTGACCTTTGTCCTTCCGCTTTGGCTTGAGTCTGGTTTCATACACTAGTGCAGGGAGTTGGCCTGATCTGGAGGATAAGTAGGGTGGGTCCACAAAGAGGAGCCAAAGACCTCTTGGGAGCAAGAAGTGAGGCAGACAAGATCAGAGCAATAGGAGTCGCAGGGTGGGAGAATCATTTTTTTTTTTTTTTTTTTTAGATTTGACTCTAGTCCAACTATCAATGGTCTCATTGAAAGAGGGAGACTGTTTTAAACAGAGTGAGCAATTTTCACTGAATCTCTTGAAAACACTTGGGCTTCTGCAGCCCTGCTTTTATACCAGTGTGATTTAGTGTAATAAAAAGCATCACAGGCTTTGCCATATGGAGGATTCTTGATGACACAGAGCCACTTTAGGCTCTCAGCCATGCTCCACGGTGGTGGGGACACTTCAGGTGGTAGAGGTGTGGACTGGCAGTCAGGGCACTGTGAGGGTGGTGCCAGGCAGCATGGAGCAGTGGTACTGGTACCCATGAGAAACAGCAGGGTCTGGCAAATACAGTGGAGCTTGGCTGGAAATGCAGTGCCTGGTGGGATGTGGCCAAACTGTGGCCTCAGAGCATGGCTGACCTCATGGATCTTCCCAGGCGGAGGATATCCCGATAGGACTCAGGGTGAGCCCACAGGATGGGTGACATCATGGGATGACTAGGACTCTGTGAACACATTGGAAATCTAGGAAGTTGTCCAGAAAATGATGATTGAACATAGCTTTGAGGTAGAGGGCTGAGTTTCACAGAAATGAAGTCGAAAATCAAGGAGATAACATGGTATTGACATGGAGAAGAAAACAGGGCATTTAACACTGATTTTTCCCTCGCAGAATCACTCTTGCTTTCAGTTTAATCAATGTCAAAGGCTGCTTATGTGATATATCCATGAAAATATTTTGCATCTCAGTGTGACCACCTTTGTCTTGGGCATTCTAGTTCTTTTCCATCTTCCTGGAGTCCCTCATCACAATAGCAAGAAATCCTGGGGCTTTGTTGTTTGGGGTATTTTTTTTTTGTCCTCTGAGAAGTTTTAATTGTTATTGAGAGATTCCAGAAATACCCATCCTGGTGGCATTTGGCCACTCATGCAAACTGCTGAGATACAAGGTACATGCATCTGAGTCAGAGCCCAGAGAGTTACACCCAGGCATGTATTTCAGGGCATTTGGTGCTGACGTTCATTACTTGCAGTCCTTTTATCTCCTTGGCCTTCCTGATTGCTTCTCTAGCTGACCATCAAAGGACATCAGAAAGGCCGGGTAGGAACTTGCTAATCACTGATGCCATGAACTCTTTCAGGAATAAGTTCTACTTCACCAGCTAAATTATTCCACCCCACGTCTCCAAGAGTGGAATGTATGCTCAAAATCAGTGTCCCCCAGAGGAAGCATAGCAAAAACTGCCATACCAGACAGAACTGAGTTTAACTCCTAGCTCTGATGAGTGCATTTGTTTTATTTTATTTTATTGAAGAACAAATAGCAATGAGACAGTTTCAAATCAAGTTAGTAGGACAGATTGAACAATTAATATGTTGCACATTATTTTTACAGTGGGTTTTTGTTGTACAAGGTACATACATGATACTCTCTCTACAAACACTATTAGAGCAGATGCCTCTAATCAATGAATTAAGAGAATGTAGCTGTATACCTATCTTTTTAAAAAAAAGCTGAATTATAGTACAGTTTCAATAATTAATACTTTTTACATTGTTATCTTCTGATGAGTGCATCTGGACTCAAAAAATAATGATGAGGATGGCCACCAGTTAGGAGGTCGAATGAGGCTAGCTCCTGCTTTGCAGAACCTTCTGGAACAGAGGAACATCTACTCCTTTTGTATGGACTACTGTCACCCTCTGTGAAGAATGATGATTTTGAGGTGGAGTGATGCAATGGATCCTTTCGGTCAAGCTCTGCACACACAGCGGCTGCTCACAGCAGTCCCCGGAGTCCTGCGTCCTTGTCTCTTCTTGGGCAGGGCCCTCATTGCATGGGAATCAGGGTTGGCTGTGTACCAGCAGTGTGAGTTACATAGCTACTCCTTTGTTCTGACCTCACCTGGGGAGAGACATAGCGTCCAACTTATCAAAGTGGTTGGTGTCTCGGTCTGCTAATGGGAGGAACAGCTGGACTTCATTCTATTTCAGTGCATTCAACTGGCAGGATGTGTCTTATTCCTGAAGACAGAAGTTTATGCTTGGGCCTTCTCACTGTGAGGTCACTGTGCTCTTATTAGCCAGAAACTGCCCTCCTCCAGCACTGTTTGATGTTTTTTGGCTGTAGAATTGAGTTTCCTCAGTGCGATGTTTTAGGCTAAGAAAGGCTGCCTGTTAATGAGGTGATGCTGCTTTGGGAATTTCTCCTTCAAGCGAGGCTTTTCATCTTCTTGTTGGTGTTTCATTGGTGAAGGAGCAATACAGAGTTTACATGGTCTGGCTTGGTCTTTAGTGTGTCAGGAGAGCCAAGTTAAGACTGTGGAGCTCCAAAGGCATTAACTGATTGACAACTCATAAAGAGACACAGTGGGTGAGTCACACACTGCCTGTCCTTGCTAGTTTCCTATTTTTCAAAAATCTCATCATCTTTCCCCTAAGGAGCCTTTAGAACATATGTTTTTCCTATATAATTAAAAGTCCACAGACAAACGGTTTGCTTGTTTAAGCACTATATTTCTATCTGTATTCATTGTGTACGAAACAGTAGGATTCTAGCTGTCCCTTCTCTGAGCCAATGCCTCTTGCTTGACCAGTGAGTGTCCCCATTGGCTGCAACATCTGGTGCTTAGGCCCACACTTACTGTGGTATAGCCCATTGGGAATACTCATGTATGGCTGGAGAAACTGTCACCTGTGTTTTGCTGGGGAACCCTGCTTATAATGGTACCCATGACTCCATGAGCAATTAGGAAGAGAAGGGAGAAGAGCTTTAGGAATGTATCATTGTTGGTCTCTGAGGAAGTGCAGTCGAAATGCTCATAACTGTGATTTTCTCCCATCTCACGGGCACTTGCTCTACAAGCTAAAGTTGGTTGGCAGAAAAGCAGGACAGGCTTCTCTTGTGTACTCCCTTCTGTATTTCCACAGTTGCACTTTTGATGACAGCCCCGTCACTCACTTCTGGCTGCTTTCCTTCAAGGGTACTCAGATTCCCAGTGCCACAGCCCTGAGGGACAAGGCAGGTTGCAGGAGTGGATCGCGATCCCTGGCAGCCGAAGCTGGGTCTCTCTGTCAGGTGAGAGCACGGGATGGGGACTGGAAAACATGGGGTCCACTGTAGGTGGTGGCTGCTGCTCACCCTGTGTGGTCTTAGTGCCGTGGAGAAATCTGCCTGGTGTTGCCAGGGAGCTTTACAGTGTTGAAGAGAAGATGGAATCTTCTAAATGTAAATGTAAATGTGAATCTAAATCTAAATCATCTAAATCTAAATCTAAACCTAAAGCTAAATCTAAGCCTAAATCTAAATCTTCATGTGATTATTAAGTATTGATTGATCCTGTTTGGGCCGAATACAGCTGAGTTGGGCCCATAGTTCTAGATACTCGCCTCACCCCAAACTCAGCTCGCCCTACACACTGTCTCGCCCTCCCCCAGCACTTTGCCTTCCTGGTTCAGTGCTCCAGGGGCTCCCCCTGCCTGCCAGGTCTCTCTTGACGCCACCGGCCGCTTCCGGTGATACCGGTCCTTCGCATACCTGGAAGAAGTCTTTTTCCCTTTCCTTTGCTTTGTGGTTTCCTGCCTCTCCATTCACTTAGTGTGAAGTAAAACAGTTAAGCACTGGCCCAAGTTTCCTCTGCCTGAGTCCTTCCTGCGTAGACCCTCTCAGTTGCTCCAGGGTTGCCCTAGATGCCGCGCTCCCCACGCGCTTCTCCAGACTCCACCAGCTTGGGATCCGTGAAGGGCTGCGCACAGCCAGGCCGGAGTCAGCGCGGTGCCCACAGTCAGCCGGCTCGGGGCGGGGCGCTGGCCGCCTCCCTCCGCGCTTCATGTCTGGTTCTTGTCTGGGGTCATAGGGAAAGCATCTTCACTTACTTTTTTTTTTTTTTTTTTTTTTTGACACTTTTTATTGCTGCAACTTTGTTAATGGTATAATCGTCTTGTTTTTCCTGCTGGTCATACCTTTTAGCAGGGTTCATTTCTTACATAATCCCAGTTCTCTGCTGTAACAAATATTTAATAAACTTTTTTATTTTCAGTACTGAGGATTGAACTCAGGACCCTGCGCTTGCCGGGCAAGCGCTTATTCTACTGAACTATCTCTCCAGCCCAGTAAACATTTTAATTTATTTATTTTGTATGTATTTAGCCCAGGGTCTGCATGGTCTCACTGCACAGGTTGGACTCGTAGCTATCCTCCTGTTTTCAGCCTCCCAAGGGCTGGAATTACAGGCATGTGTCACCACACCCAGTCTCAGTCGCCGTCTCAGTGCACCCGGGGATGGGCTGGGCACGGCACAACAGGGATAGAACCCCAGTCACTGCTCCTGCTTTAGCAGGTGCTTTAATCCGCTGAGCTATCTGACCGGCTCTAATAAACATTTTTATTTTATTATTATTATTATTATTTTTTGTCTTTTTAAGACAGGGTCTCACTGTGCAGTTCAGGCTGGCCTTAAGCTCACTTTGTAGCTCAGGCTGGTCTCGAACTCACAACAATCCTCCTGTCTCAGCCTCCCAAGTGCTGGGATTACAGGCATGCGCCACCACGCCCGGCACTAATAAACATTTTTAAAATGAGTATTTGCAACTCTGCTGATTATTCCATCTCCGTATCATCCTTCCCACGCTTCCCAAAAGCTCCAGATCTACTGTCACTATATCACTTAAAGAGGACCAGATGGAGGGAAGGCAGATAAAGAAGGAAGCACAGCGAACAACCAGTTTTCCCCCATGTTTGCTCTAGCTCAAATGCCAAGGCTTTAATCAGTTTAGAAACATTGACCAATGAAAATTTAATACAAAGTACATAGACCTTTGTCTTAACATGCTGTTACACATTTTCCAGTGTTGAAATTCTAAAGAAAGTACAACCCCTAGATTACTTGACCTGCAAGAAGGCACTTGCTTTCTCGTGTCCAGACCGTGTGCTTGGAAGTGGCCACAAGAGGGCGGCGTGAGCCACAGCGATCTTAGTGAACGGTGGGCCGAATGAGTCAACCTCCCTCCGGAGGAGGGAGCACTAAGCCCTGCGCTGGGAGGAGGCAGGGCCCCGTGCTACTCCTGCGTGCTCTCTCCAGGTGGTTGTCAAAGAACGGACGCGAGTCTTCTCTTTCTGCAGCCACAGGAAATACAGCTGCAGTGCTCAGCTGTCCAAGCCAACGCTCTCCTCACTCGAACAAATCCCTACTGCGAAGCAGTGTCAATTGCATTTATTTTTTAACGACTATTATTAGTATGTGCTTGCAGCACACAATGACCAGATTTGTGGTGAAGAGCTGGTATGCGTTTGTGACCAGCTTTATTATTATTATTATTATTATTATTATTATTATTATTATTATTATTGGCGGTACTGGGAATTGAACCTAGGCCTTGCGCTTGCCAGGGAAGCGCTTATTCCACTGAGCCATCTCCCTGGCCCCCCAGCTTTGTTCTTTATGCTCCCTTCCACTCTGGAATGTTTTCTGAACCATGCTTTGGTGAGGGCGGCTGGTCACAGGCTGCGAGGTCTCTGTAGTCATGAGGTCCCGCTCTCCTTTGTTACCTCTGTTCCTGGTACAGAGTTGAACTAAGGCCGGAATGCAGATAAAACAGAACCTATCGCCACGTCTTACTCTAGCCCCACATCGGGAAAAGCCTATTTCGGAGTCACTGCTCATTACAGTAACATAACTTAACAGAAAAGAGGAAATGCATCAAAAAGAGGATAGCCGACTGGAGGGCCTAATTGAAAGTGGTTACTTAATTCATTTTGCCTCAGCCAAATGGAGCTTCTCTCAGAGCCCCTGAACCTGCCGAACAAGTCACTGCCACAGGACTCTTGCACTAGCTGCTGCTCTACCTGGATTGTTCTTTCTGTGCAGAGCCATAACTCTCACTTGTTTACCTTCTTCTATTTTTTCACTGAATTTTTTTTTTCCTTATTAGGGGGCATTTTCATAACCATATTTAAAGATGGCAGTTCCCTTGCATTTTTGATTCTTTTTCCCTCAACTCAGGGGTTAGCAAGTTGACTTCTTAGCATTTGTTTTGGGGAAACAAGTTTTACTGAAACACAGATGAATTTTTTTTTTTTTTTTTTTTTTTTT
>PVKA01054161.1:0-10878 GCA_004027165.1 Ctenomys sociabilis | reverse complement strand
TTTTTTTTTTTTTTTTTGTCTTTTTGAGACAGGGTCTCACTGTGCAGTTCAGGCTGGCCTTAAGCTCACTTTGTAGCTCAGGCTGGTCTCGAACTCACAACAATCCTCCTGCCTCAGCCTCCCTAGTGCTGGGATTACAGGCCTGCGCCACCACGCCCGGCTATCTCTGCTTTCTTTTTTCATCTCTTGAAACTTTTTATAGCCAGGAGGAGGCGTGTGTGATATTAATTTTTTCATAGCTTTTAAAATTAACTTCTCTTTGTGTTTATGCCTGAATGACAGTAGCTAGTTTCTAGGATTTAAAATATTAGAAGATGGATAGGAACCCTTTTCTGAGAAACATCTAGTTTCTTGGGGGCTTGGATAGCTGGTTACTTTCTTATTTTCTAAGCTTATTTCACTCACAACCAAATTTATCTAAAAACAAATCTTCAGACTGAAAATAAGTATTCCAACTGAACACAGTTCGCTTTTAAATGTCATTAAGTTCTTATGTGTACAAAAGATGTAGTTCTAGTTGGTGCCTTACTTGCTTTTTCATTGTATGGTCCAGTATCTTCACCTCCAAAAGAGAAGTGACATTGTATTCATTCATTCTGAAATGGCAAGGGAACAGTCTGATGATAAAACTGATTGATTAACTGATTGATTAGGTATCATAAACAAGACACAGCTTTTTCTTCTCTAAAAAACTTTTTTTTTTTTTTAATTTGTGGAACCAGGGATTGAACTCAGGCCCTTGTGCTTGCCAGGCAAGCCCTTATTCTACTGAGCCATTTCCCAGGCTCCAAAAAACTGTTTTTTGAAGAATTAACTGCAAGATTGACAAAGCTTTTTCATCACATTGAAGGGTTTTAGATCGTAAAGAAAATCAATACTCTTAGGTAAAGAAATTTCGTGTTTCTTAAAGAAATAAGAAGAGATCATCTGCAGCAAATAGAATAAGGTAGCCTTGCCTTTTAGGTAGAAGGTGAGTGGCTTTTTAATTTCTTTATGCCATTGTCGATTGCTTAAAAGCCTTTGAGTGAGGTTTTTGTTTCATTTTGGTATCAGGAATTGAACTCACCACCTTGTGCTTGCTAGGCAGGCCCTGTGCCTAGCTCTCAAGTCTCAATAATTGTACTCTTTCATAATAAGGAAAGATTTTGGTTAGTAGGTTATTGTTGTAGCAAGGAACCATCAAAATTGTTTGTTTGTTTGTTTGTTTTGTTATGCTGGGGATCAAGCTTAAGGCCTCACATGTACCAGGTTAGTGCCCCATTACTGAACTACATTCAACTTTTAAAACTTAGTGTTTGATTCTAAGATGTCAGGTCCTCTCAATGTGTGTTTGTTTCCCTACCTTTCTTAGATGATAACACATCTCATTGAAATTTCATAGCACAATTCAAAATGTATATTTGAAAAAAAAATATATGTAAAGTAAATTCAGCCAGATTGATGTGGCTCACACCTATAATACTAGTTTAGTTTGGTGGCTGAGGCAGGAGAGTGGAAAGTTCAAAACCAGCCTGGGCAATTTTGTAAGATCCTGTCTTAAAAACGATTTTTCTAAAGGTTGGGGATGTAGCTTAGTTGGTGTAGTGCTTGCCTAATGTGCAGTGGGCCTCAGGTTCAATTCACAGCACAAAAAAAAAAAAAAAAAAAAAAAAAAAAAAAAAAAAAAAAAAAAAAAAAAAAAAAAAAAAAAAAAAAAAAAAAAAAAAAAAAAAAAAAAAAAAACTGAATAGAAATGGATTTATTTTGAATTTTTTAAAAAAAAATGTATTTGGTACAGGATCTCACTATGCAGCTCAGACTTGTAGTGATTCTCCTGTTTTCAGCCTCCCCAGTGCTGGGATTATAGGTATGTGCCACCATGCCTGGTCTTATTGGCTGGCTAAGCATGCCTGGGGCAGGGCAGGTGTGCCATGTGGTGCCAGAGATGAAACACCTTAGTCTGCTGAGCTATCTGCCAGCCCTTGTTCTGACAGGTTTTTTTTTTGAGTTCTGACAGTTTTAAAAGCCTACATTGTAGTTATGGAGGAGAGATGAGTATTCTGCTCTAAATCTTAATTTGGCCACTCAGATTTATGACAACTCTGTTTACTCTCGCTCACTCTTCAGAGCTTTTCATTATTCCATTTCATTCTACATGTTTGTAAGTAAATAGTAGAAAGATTTAAGAAGTAGAAGTCTATCTTGAATATTACCTGACCATTGAGTGTAATATATACATGAATAAAATAGTGGGCATGGTATTGTACACCTGTAATCCCAGCACTCAGGAGGATGAGGCAGGAGGATGGCTGCAAGTTCAAGGCCAGCCTAGGCTACAAAGTGAGTAGAAGGCCAGCCTGAATTGCAGAGAAAGTTTAAAAAAATAAAAAATAAAATAAAATAAATATTACAATAAAAGACACATTAAAGGGACTGGGGAGATGGCAAGTGCAAGGGCCTGAGTTTAATTCCCGGTTCTGCCAGGGGAAAAAAACAAACAAAAAAAAAAGACACATTAAAAAAAATAAGATATTGCCACTATTCCTTCTTGCTTTAAACACACTTGTTCCTCCATTCTTGTTAGTTTCTGCAGCTGTTCTGAAGTCCTCTTTCCTGAGTATCTTCACAAGGTGCGATAAACAGTGAGTGCTTCTGCTGAGTGCCATCCATGGGAAGCCATGCTCATAGAAACATTACCTTGTTAGTGGGAATGTAATAGAAATTAGAGTGGCGATTCCCCAAAAAACTAAAAATAAAAACTCCATTCAGTCCAGCTATTTTGCTTCTAGATAACTTTCCAAAAGAGTTAAAGACATCATATGTATATGTGATACATGTGTTATCTATGTTCATAGCAGCACAATTTCCAATAGCTAAGTCTTGAAAGCAGCTTGTACATCTATCAATGGATGAATGGATAAAGAAAATGTGGTTTCTACACACAATGGAGTATTGCTCTGTCACAAAGAAGAATGAACTTCAGTGATTTGTAGAAAAGTGGATACACCTTGAGACCAAATATTAAGTTAAATAAATCTGACAAGCATACTAATAAAAATAAAACAGGCAAAGAAAGCATTATGGGGTTTCTTCATCTGACTTACTCACTAGTTCTCACAATGTCCAATTTGTGGCTTTGACCCAAAGTCAAAATAACCATTAAAGGTAAATAAAATGTCTTGAATCAACTCAGGACATCAGGGTGTGACAAAGGACAACTAAAGATAGAGAAGGAACTTCCAGAACTGCTTTAGAAAGTGGCAAGAACAATGGATAAGAGTGTTCTAAGCAAGAGGTAATAATTTGAGTGGGATTAATGACAGTGTTTCTTTTACTAAATTAAAAAAAAATTACTATTTCTTTGATCATACCTTGTATAGGTTCTTAAGACAAACATAGCATCATTTTTTTTTGGCGGAACCAGGATTGAACTCAGGTCTTCACACTTACCAGGCAAGCATTTATTCTACTGAGCCATCTCCCTGGCCCCCTAAACATCCTTTTCAATTTTATCAAGTAAAATTTAAAGCCAAAACGTGTTTACTTTTTTTGTTTTTGCAGCATTGAGATTGAACTCAGGCCCTTCACACTGAGCTTGATACTTTTTCCTTTTCTATTTTGAGACAGGGTCTCACTAAGTAGCTAGGTTGCCTAGGCTGGGCTTGAACTTGGCCAGCCTTCTGTCTTGGCCTGTCAGTGTGCTGGGATTATAGGCATTTGCTAAGGCCTTATGTTTTTATTTTTGGGGGAGAACCGAGGATTGAACTCAGGCCCTTGCACTTGCCAGGGAAGTGCTTATTCCACTGAGCCATCTCCTGGCTCTTATGTTTTTATTTTTAAGGTAACAATAATGGCCCAAACTAAACATATCTTAGGCTTGTTGATGATTTTTCTGTCTCTCCGTTGTACTGAAACTACCATATATCCTGATATATTTTAAGAGATTGGCATTCTCTAAAATTAAAAGAAATATATCTTAGTGCCAAAAGCACCCTGTTTCCCCAAACTGCATATACTCTTTACCCTTTTCACTACGTGTGGTGTGAGAGTTTGCTGAATGCGTGTTGAATTGAATTAAATTGCCAAAATGTGAAAGTGGATGGGCAGATAGGCATGTACCCTATTCCATATTTCTGAAAGATGGCCAGGTATGGTTCATTCTATCTTTGTTTTAAAGATTAGAAAAACAAGAACAGAAAGATTAGTGAATGATATACCTTGGAGTATATATTTTTTTCTCTTCTCAAATACACAAAGCGGTATTATGATCTTCCATGATTAATCTATGGCTTTAACAGGGACAGAGGCAACTTAACACACTAAATTAAATACCTTTTACTTTAACTTCTTCTATTTATTATAGCATGAGATTTATTTTTTTTTATCTACCTAGGCACAATGAATAGTTTACAGACAGAACTAGAAACCTATAGAGTTGTTTTTGTTGGGATGCCTACTTAAATAGCCTTTTTTTTTTTTTTTTTTTTTTTTTTTTTTTTTTTTTTCCTGAACCACTTGGCTGTTTTTCTACTATTAAAAGATTATTTAAATTGGTTGCCTAGGGAGGATTTCCCTGATGTTGTGAGCCATATTCTGAGAAAGGAGAAAAAAAGGCCAGCCATGCTCCCTTATCTGTATCCAGGCAGATTGCTACACTTACCCCACCCTGCCTGTTTGGAAGTGATAGTGTTGTGCTGTCAACCACCGCTGCTGCTGATCGGATGAAACCCTGGCCCCTTCATTCACAGAAACTCTTCTTACAACAAATATCTATTTCTTTGGAAGCAAGAGATTTAAATTTTTTGTAAACTAATAGAGCAAGTCAGGAAGGATATACAAGCGTTTGTCTATTTGATGCACCAAAACAGAAAGCTAGGTACAGATCTTTCAGATCTGTCTTGTATCTGAGAGATGTAGAAAATAACTCTTACCCAAACCATACTGCTGGCTCCCTTCCTAGACATGAAACAAGGTAGCCAGGGTGACTAATAGTAGACCTTTAATGTGGATTGAGCCACTTGGTATATGGTTCTGATGCACTGAGCTAGACTTGTTAGCCAGAAGAGTTAAAGCAGCCCTCTCACCAAAACACCTAAGCCAGGAGAACAAAGGGTGGTGTGATGTGTGGCCACGAGTATGGGAGCTGACTGGGTGTAGCTCTGGCAGAGTGCTGCCTAGCACTGGGTCCGTTCCTCAGTGCCACAAACCCAAACTGAACCAAAGCAAACCAAGCCAAATAAAACATTGGAGGGGCTGGGGATATAGCTCAATGCCACAGTGCGTCCCTGGCAGGTGTGAGCTCCTGAGTTTTGATTCCCAGTACCCCCCCCCCCCCAGTATTGAAGGCATAAATCAGGGCAGGTCAGATATGGAGAATGAGAACTGCAGCTGTGTCTTTCTGACAGTTTCACACTTTTTAAGATTTTTTTTTTTTAGTACCGGGGATTGAACTCAGGACCCTGCTCTTGCCATGCAAGCACTTATTCTAGTGAGCTATCTCCCCGGGCCCAGCTGTACACTTTTTAATTGAATTATTTTCCATATGATAAACTCTTAATCCACTTGAGGGCCACTGTAAAGATACAAAGAAAAACAAATTCATCTAAGAACACCAAAATATAAAGCTTGTTACCTAAAAACATACCCTGATATTGGGGATTGCCTGTTTACTTCACTGGCTTTATGGGCAGGATTACTAGCACATTTCTTTGATAAAGAAAAACAGATAGGTGCTTT
This sequence comes from Ctenomys sociabilis, assembly GCA_004027165.1. NCBI lineage: Eukaryota > Metazoa > Chordata > Mammalia > Rodentia > Ctenomyidae > Ctenomys > Ctenomys sociabilis. The sequence goes on along the minus strand of PVKA01054161.1, from coordinate 5,163 downwards.
AAATCTCTCAGAAGCAAACTCTTGCGTTTCAGTTAGATTGCTTAGATGCTTATGAGAACATGGCAGTGCTGCACTGAAAATAAGTGAAACCAAAGCAGGAGAAATTATATAAAATTATATTTTTCTATTAACATGCTATTTCCCCAGAAATGATCACTTTCTTTAATTGTACATACTGTAAGAATAACATATTTATTTTGGATTTTGAGTTCTAAGAAGATATTTAATACCAAAATAAAAAGTACTACATTCTTGTGGCTGTGGTTGTACAACCCTGTAACCCTAATGGCCCAGAAGGCTGAGGTAGGAGGACTACCATTGAGTTCAAGGCCAGCCTGGGCTACCAAGTAAGTTCAAGACCTAGCTGAATTAAATAGCAAGACTCGGGGGGGGGGGGAGAAAGAAAGAAAAAGGTAGTATTGCATTTGTATTATCAATAGCCTCTCAAAACAAAAACTAAAAGATTACAGAAATAAAAAATTATTCAAGGCATTCCTAGCTTGTCTTACTGTTTTCCTAGATAAGTAAGCTTTTTTAATCAAATTCAGTTTTCTTCTTTGCCCTCTGCCCTTGCCAGAAATACAACCCTCCTACACCTGCTCATACCTTTCTACTTTGTAACATTCTAGGCACTGTTTATAGGAAAAGGTTAAAATTAAAAATAATGTATTTTGGGCCAGGGATATAGCTCAGTGGTATGGCACCTGCTTGGTAAGTGCAAGGTCCTGAGTTTGATTCCCAGTTGCAAAAAAGAAGAAAATATATAGGAATATTGTTTTGTGTTCCTGCTGACCCCTATATTTGGGAAGCCATAGCCATATTCTGGGCCAGATTCTCTTGCCATCCATTCTCAGCATGGATACATTGGGATTCACACACCCACAAGAGAGAGCAAAACTACGTGTTTTCATCTGAATACTTTCCTAGAAGCATGATTTATCTTTGCTATTTAGACTCTCTACTGGAAAATAACATGGAAATATCATACAACCAATTTTTATTTATTTATTTGTTTGTTTATTTATTGCGGAACCATTGATCTAACTCAGGGCCTTGCGCTTGCCAGGGGAGCACTAATTCCACTGAGCCATCTCCCCGGCCCAATTTATTGTGTTTTTAGGGAAGGGTCTACAGGGCTTTCAGGGTCTCACTACTAGATTGGACACATAGTGATCCATCCATTTACAACCTCCTGAGAGCTGGGATTCAAGCATGTGCCACCATGCCCAGTCTGATACAACAATTTTTTTTTTTTTTTTGGTCTTTTTGAGACAGGGTCTCACTATGCAGTTCAGGCTGGCCTTAAACTCACTTTGTAGCTCAGGCTGGTCTCGAACTCACAACAATCCTCCTGCCTCAGCCTCCCGAGTGCTGGGATTACGGGCATGTGCCACCACACCCGGCACAACAAATTTTTAAATGTTAATTTTGCAGTATTTCTTTCTAGGCTGTTCTCTATATAATTTTATTTATTTTTATTTTTTGCCTTTTTGAGACAGGGTCTCACTATGCAGTTCAGGCTGGCTTTAAGTTCACTTTGTAGCTTAGGCTGGTCTCAAACTCACAACAATCTGCCTGCCTCAGCCTCCCGAGTGCTGGGATTACAGGATGCGCTACCACGCCTGGCCATCTATATAATTTTAAAAGAAGTAATAAAAATATTTCATTTTTATTTTGTAGCCTTCTTTATTAAACTAATGTCATAAGTTTTCCCATAATAGTATATTCCTCTGTCCATTCACAAGCAATTTATGTTTATTGTACCCATTTGCAAAATAAAGATTAAAAATTAACCATAATTTTTCTACTGTTAGCTCTTTGAATCTGCACCTGCAGTCTCCTTTTTGCATATGGGCTGTTTATGTGTAAAACATACATGCACATTCAAAAGTAAAAATAGAACTATGCCTGTAATCTCAGTACTAGGAAGTCTGAGGCCAGAGGACTGCCATGAGACTGAGGCCAGCCTGCACTATATAGTGAGACCCTATCTCAGACAAAACAGAACAACATCCCCGTAGAACTTTGCTCTATGTAATGTTTTATTTTTGTTTTCAGTACCAGGGATTGAACTCAGGACCTTGTGCTTGCCAGGAAAGTACTTATTCTACTGAGCTATCTCCCTGGCCCCAATATGTAGGTTTTCCTTTTTTTTTTTTATATAATTTTTTTTGTTTTATTTATTTATTTTTATTTTTTGCAGAATCGGAGATTGAACTCAGGCCTTTGCACTTGCCAGGGAAGTGCTTATTCCACTGAACCATCTCCCCCGCCTTTTATATAATGTTTTAATGGATATTAGTTTTAAGGTTTGTATCTGCAAAATTTGCTTGACACAAATTAAGAAGCCTCCAAAACCTATTTCAAAGGCGTATTAAAAATCTGCTTGAGAAGACTGACTTCTTTCACCCATAAAGTTAATCAGCTCTTTCACTCTGCTTTTAGTTGTTTACACAAATAGAAAGATGCTAGAGTTATTCAGGTAAAGTACAGGTCTTCCTAATTAATTAAACACTCTTGTGGAACAACTCTAGTATTAATCTAATTTACTTCTCAGTACCAGAGCAATCATCTTTTCTCTGTGCTGTAAGTGATCTGATTAATTAAAAATGAAAACAGGATGCCTTTAGAATGCTTGGTCTTTAAAATATTCAACTCTAAATATTCACTGTGTTCCACCATTTCTTGATCTGTCATCTTTCTCTGTCAAAGCAAGAAGAAAGCTATAAGCTGGGTGTGGTGGCACATGCCTGTAATCCCAGCACTGGGAGGCTGAGGCAGGAGGATTGTTGTGAGTTCAAGACCAGCCTGAGCTACAAAGTGAGCTTAAGGCCAGCCTGAACTGCATAGTGGGACCCTGTCTCAAAAAGACAAAAAAAAAAAAAAAAAAAAAAAAAAAGAAGAAGAAAGCTATATTTCTGGTCAAGTCTGGGACAAGTACAGTGGTAGAGCTCTTGAGGTGACAGTCTGACAAAGCTCAAGCACAGAATTCTGTGTATTGTCTTATTACACATCATCCATATAAATGGAATATGTTTATAGTTAATCTGGCAAGCAGTTGGCACAAGAGCAAACACAGCTTGGGCTGACATATTGTCCTTATGTTCTAAATCAGCAGTTCTTACCACCTGCCATGGGGACCCCTCTCCTTCTGCCCTGAGCAGCATTGCTTTAGGCAGCCTGCAGACAGCATGATATATTTCTCAGCTCTGCTGCGATGGAAGAAAGGTTGTGAACCATAGCTGGAAGTTCTGTCCACAAGGGGTCCAACATATGATATATGCATATTAATGGTTAGTGTGTTAGCTAATTGCAATGCAAGCAAGTCTGCAAGTTTACTTGGCTTTGTATGTCTTTCAGTCAGTAGGTTATTCTCAATCCTGGGGTCTCATCTTTCAAATAATCAAGTTGACAGATGCCAACTCATTTATCATCAGAGATATTTTGTTCATTATTACTCTTTCTCCTTCGAAATATATAAATAAGCATTTTGTACAGTAAACCTACATATTTATAGAGGAAGAAAACAGATATGAAAAATTAGGGCCAATAAGAATTGTAAATTATAATCAGAATGCCAGATTGAACATACAGATTTTGTTTGGTATGCAGAGGTTAGTTTGCTTGCTTGCTTACTTGCTTATTTATTTATTTTATTTTTTATATATGTATGTGTGTGTGTGCATATATATATATATATATATATATATAGAGAGAGAGAGAGAGAGAGAGAGAGAGAGAGACAGAGAGAGACAGAGAGAGAGAGAGGATCTTGCTATGTTTGTAGTTCAGGCTGGCCTTGAATTTATTATGCAGCCCTGCCTGGCCTCAACTTCACAGTGATCCTCCTGCCTCAGTCTCCCAAGTGCTGGGATTATAGATGTTTGCTACCATGTCCAGCTGATATTTGGAGGCTTTAAGAAATACTTGAGGGCTGGGGAGATCTTAGGGCCTGCGTGGCAAGTGCAAGGACCGGGTTCAATCCCTGGTGTGCAGGCTCTGGAACACTGAGCGGGCCAAGCCAGCCACCAAATCCCAGCACTGGGGAGGCTGAGACAGGAGGATCACTATGAACCTGAGCTGTGTAGCAAGACCCTGCACCACATAAAGAAATAAATATACTTTAGAAGAACATGCTTTCTCCAGTTGGCCATGGACAGTATCATTCCTTTGTGTATGAATATATGAAATATTAATGCAAATAATTGATAACATGTTTCTAAAGGAAGGCTATTTCTGCTAGGAAAGTGCTTACTTAGGAATGTGAAATTCTGTCTTTTTTTCTCCAGCTTTAAGAAATGAGAGCAAGCAAGTAGGGCAGTCATTCCACACATTGCCCAACTTCTTTCCCCACCTCTGGGTTCATGGTTCATGAATATAAGACTCATACAGCAGTTATTCAGACAGTACTGATTTAGAGACTATGGCAGGCACAACACAAATCGCTTTCCCTCAGCTATGTCTCCTGGTGCATATTTGTAATCCCAACAACTCAAAAGGCTGAGGCAGAAGGATCACAAGTTCAAGGCCACTCTGGGCAATTTACCAAGACTCTATCTCAAAATAAAAAATTACTCAGTGGCATAAGCACCTGCCTGGCAGGCACAAGGTCCTGAGAGTTCAATCCCCAGTACCAAAAGCAAAGCAAGGCACAGTATGGCACAGCATGGCATGGCACCACACAGCACAGCAAAAAGCAAAGCAAAGCAAAGCGAAAGGCTAAGAATGTGAAGTGTGAAGGTCTTGTGTTCAAAGCCTAGCAACACACACATATGCAAAAGGCTTTCTCCAGGTTATAAAGCCTTCTTTCTCTGGAAACCATAGAGGAACTTGAGCCATTAGAATGCTTTGGTTCCTCTTTGAGAATGCACTGTACAGCATTTAGTTCGCTAAGCAATAAGGGCCTTTTGGGTTGCATTAGTAGACATAATAAAAGTTTAAGTTGCAGTAGAGGGCAAGTAGGGTTTGCCAAGTTGTACCTGGTAAGAAGGAATGTCTTTTAAATGTAAATTTCTAGGATCTCTGGTGGAAGTTATGGGGGAGTATGATGTCTTTTTAACTGAGGCTCAAGGTGATTCTTACCAGGCATGTGTGGGAAATAGGGGCGGGATGGTTCAAAATGTGGACTCTTGCTTTTAGACATAGCACTTGTCTTTTCATTTC
>PVKA01054160.1:0-10882 GCA_004027165.1 Ctenomys sociabilis | reverse complement strand
CATTGAATTCAAATTTTCCCTATTATCACTGCACTGTGGTGTGGTATTTGTGTGTGTGTGTGTGTGTGTGTGTGTGTGTGTGTGTGTGTTACAAGGAATTAAATCTGTGGACATTGTACTGAGCTACAGAGATTTTTTTTTTGAGGAACCAGATTGAACTCAGGCCCTTGCACAACAATTTATCCATGGTTTTTGCTATTGTTGTTTTTTTTTTTGGTGGAGCCAGGGATTGAACTCATCCCTTGCACTTGCCAGGGAAGCGCTTATCCTACGGAGCCATCTCCCCAGCCTCACCACCAGTCCTTTTTAAATATTTATTTTAAGCCTGGTATGGAGGCATAGGCCTGTAATCCAAGCACTCAGAAGGCTGATGCAAGAAGGGTACTATGAGTTTGAGGCAGCCTGCACTATATAGTGAAACCCTATCTCAAAAAATAAAACCCAAAAAGGTTTTTTTTTTTCCACCAAAAAAAAAAATCAGCCAGGCTGGCCTCAGACTCAGTCCTCCTGCCTCAGCCTCCTGAGTAGCTGGGATCACGGGGCTGTGAGCCATCACCACAGCCAACTAAGCCACTGCTCACGATGAGGTTTGGTGGATTTGAACATATTCAGTCTGATGCACGACCATCACCACTCTCTAACCCCCTTCAAGAAACTGCTCACATGCTGTGCTGGCCCCCCTAGGGGTGCGATGGGGTCTGGGCGTGGTAGGGGCACACCTGTAATCCCAGCACTAGGGAGGCAGAAATCAGGAGGATCACTACCAGTCTGGGCTGTGTAGTGAGACCCTGCACAAAAAGAAACTCTGCTCATTACCCGTTCACTCCTCCACCCACCCTGTATCCATTTCTCTGTCTTTGTCTATTCTGAACATTTTGTATAAATAGGGTAGAAGTGGTGGCATTTTGTGTCTGCCTTATTTCACTTAACTTGAGATTCTGTTTCTCTTAAAAATTTGCCTCCTAAACTAGGTGTGGTGGCTCACACTTGTGATCCTGGCACTGGGGAAGCTGAGGCAGGAGGATCTTTTCCAGTTCAAGACCAGTCTGGGCTACAAAGTGAGCTTAAGCCAGCCTGAACTGTATAGTGAGACCTTGTCTCAAAAAGACCAAAAAAAAAAAAAAAAAAAAAAGTCCCAGTCCTAACAGAACAGAGCTCCTAGAAGCTATTCAGTGCCTGCCTGCCTGCCTGCCTTCCTGGCTGGCAAGTATGAGGTCATAAGTTTGATTCCCAGTACCAACAACAAAAAAGAAGCTGTTCTGTGAGGACCATGGGCATCTTATGTGCTGTGTGCATAATAGCACGAAAACCTGCTTCGAGGAAACCATCTGGCTAACCAGATGGTTTTGTTTGTTTATTTTTGAGACAGGACTGATTTGCTATGCAGTTCAGGCTGGCCTGGAACTCACTTTGTAGTGAGAATCACCAACAGGCGATTCTCCTGCCTCAGCCACCAGAGTGCCGGGATTACAGGCATGTGTCACCATACCTGGCTGTCTAACCTGTTTGCTCCTCAGCAAGCCTCTGTCCCTTCTAGCCTTGCCTAAAGGTGGCCAAGGGGTGGTGGGCCATGTGGGGACTGCTTCCCTTGCCAGAACCACTGTCACTTTCCAGCCCTGGGAGAGAGGACATTTCCCAACAGGGCAGCCCTCACCCAGAATAGAAACAGAAACAGAACAGAAGCAGAAGTTCACCAAGCACTGGCTTCTGAAAGCTTTCCCTGACCTTTTTTTTTTTTTTTCTTTTTGAGACAGGGTCTCGCTATGTAGTTTAGGCCGGCCTTCAGCTCACTTTGTAGTGCAGGCTGGTCTTAAACTCCTAACAATCCTCTTGCCTCCGTCTCCCCAGTGCCGGGGTCCCAGTCGTGCACCACCACACCCAGCTCAGCCTTCCAGCTCTTAGTCAGACCTAAGGATCTCAGTTCTGCAGCCTTAAGAATTGGAACTGCACCAACCACCAGCACAAGCTTGAAGCTGGCTCTTCCAAGACAAGGGCTCCGATGGGTGACATCTTGACGTCAATCTGTGACAGCTAAGCACAGGACACAACACAGCCTTCCAGAGCTTGGCACCAGCAGGAACAGGAGGTGGAGAATGGACACTGGAAAGAAAGAACAAGAGAGTCAGTGGCCTTGCTGCCTTCTCCCCTGATCCCAAGGCGGGCCCTCTTTGGGGACCTCATGGCTGGTCAGCTCTGTCACGCCAAGGGGTGCACAGGAGCCAGTTAGGAAGTAAGGACCAGGACACCTGAGCCACTTTTCCAGGGTTTGAATTCCAGCCCAGCCACAGTTAACTGTTTTGTGCCTTGGTTTCCCCAGGTTTTGTGTTAGTGCACGTTGTTGGATTAAATGATGCACTTAGAACTGTGCCTGGCACATATGCACTTTATGGGTGTTTATGCAACAACAGTAACACACACACACACACACCAATGTCAATATATGAGTACAAACAGGATAACTGCGAGGGGACTGGATGCTGAACTCTTTCCCTAGTAAAGAAATTCAGGCGGGGGTGGGGGGACACCTAACACAGTCCTCTTACCTCACTAATGGCCCAACAAGGAAGTTTCTATTTCCTAGTTGGGGACAAGCGGAAACCTCAGCTATCCGTGAATATGAGAACAAATGCAGACACCCCACACAACGACTGATATGGGTGGATATTAACTTGGGAAGGGACCTCTGCTCCACCTTGACAACAGCACTGTGCGGTGGCCTGGAAGCCAGACCACCTGCGTGTGAAGCGCAGTGTTGTACCCACACCTCTGTTCTGTGCCTCAGCTCCATCTGTGAAGTGGGGTTAATAAGCCCTTTTTAAAAACACGTGATGTGGGGAGATAGCTCAGTAGAATAAGCGTCTGCCTGGCATGTGCAAGATCCTGAGTTCAATCCTTGGTCTCGGAAAAAAAAAAAAAGTGATGTTAGGGAATGAACCCAATGTTTTCACATGCTAGGGAAGTGCTCCAATGTGAAGCAAGAGCACCTGCCTCTTAAAAGGTTAGGCCAGGGGGCCAGGGAGATGGCGTAGTGGAATAAGTGCTTCCCTGGCAAGCACAGGGGCCTGAGTTCAATCCCTGGTTCCACCAAAAAAGAAAAAAAGTTTACTCCAGGGATATAGCTCAGTGGCATAGCATGATCCTAGCAGGCACACACTTGATTTCAAGTCCGGGAACCGAAGTAAACAAGTTCTTTTTGAGACAGGTTATTTTTAAATTGCCCATGCAGATCTTCCTGCTTCGGATTGCTGGAATTACAGGGATATGTTGCTGCATCAAGTGAAATGGGGTTAAAGTTAGTGCTTATTATATAGGGCTATTGTAAATAAAAAGTAAATTAATATACAGAAAGCAACTAGTGCTCAACAGACCTTAGTATTACCATTTAATATACCATTTACTTCAGGGGTTGGACATACATTTATGCATTGAAAAGACTGCAGTAATCTACAAAATGCTCTAAATTTGAGACTGTAAGCCGGGCGTGGTGGCGCATGCCTGTAATCCCAGCACTCGGGAGGCTGAGGCAGGAGGATTGTTGAGTTCGAGACCAACCTGAGCTACAAAGTGAGCTTAAGGCCAGCCTGAACTGCATAGTGAGACCCTGTCTCAAAAAGACAAAAAAAAAAAAAAAAAAAAAAAAAAAAAAAATTTGAGACTGTACATTTTTCACTCTCTTTTTCACAGTTTCAGAGTGTCCGAAAATCACATTTATAGTTGTGAGCCAATGTTACTTCCATAATCAGACAAAAGTACATTCTGTAGGCCGGGTGTGGGTGCTATAACCCGAACACTCGGGAGACTGAGGAGACAGGAGGATCCCTGGCAGTTCCAGACCAGCGTGGTCTACAGAGTGAACTCAAGGCCAGCCCAAGCTGCATCGTGAGACCCTGTCTCAAAAAAAAAAAAAGTGAATTCCATTCGGGGGGTGGGGATTAGAGCACAACCTCACCCTCCAGAGCTGAGACCTTGCAGCAGTTTCTTGCCTGTCTTCCTTGTGTGCTTGAGGATGGTTTTTGACCCAGGAAGTTCTTGCTCGGACAAAGTCACACTTGTTTGCCTAATCTTTTCTGCATGAATCACATGGATCCTGTTAAAGGCGGGGCACCCCTTGCTTTTGTGTTTTGGGGGAGGAAGGCCTCACCCACCACGTCCTGTTTTGTTTGACCATTTATTGCACCCGCAGTCATCCAGCAAACGTGTCTCCATGAATTGGCCACTGCCCTGTATTCACCTTAAAGGAGGCAGAGCCTCGCAGGTTAACCAGGAAAGAGTCTGTAACAACACAATTCAGGGCCAGGGGCCAGGGAGATGGCTCCATAGAATATGCACTTCCCCAGTTCCACCAAAAAAAAAAGAAAACTAGCCAGGTGTGGTGGCGCAGGCCTGTAATCCCAGCACTTGGGAGGCTGAGGCAGGACGAATGTTGTGAGTTGGAGACCAGCCTGAGCTACAAAGTGAGCTTAAGGCCAGCCTGAACTGCATAGTGAGAACTTGTCTCAAAAAGACAAAAAAAAAAAAAAAAAAAAAAAAGATTAAACACAGTTCAGGGACAAACTACTCCACAACAGAACAAATTTTGTCAAAAAATGTGCTTGGGATACTTAGCCACTCTCTTCAAGGTCCAGGGGACCCAGCAATGACAGTCAGGGAAACATCCCTGCCTTTATAAGGCTGATGTTCTGGTAAAAGCAAAAATGCACACGTGAAGAAAGAAGAGTTAGGGGCTGGGAAGATGGCTCAATAGAATAGGTGCTTCCCTGGCAAGTGCAAGGGCCTGAGTTTGATCCCTGGGTAACGGAAGGAAGGAAGGAAGGAAGGAAGGAAGGAAGGAAGGAAGGAAGGAAGGAAGGAAGGAAGGAAGGAAAGAAGGGTTAATTTAATTAGTGAGAAATTTGAGTTCATCTCATGAGCTCCTGGGTATTTTTATTACCCTTCTTTGACAGATGAGAACTGAGGGCGGAGGTTACACAGGGAGCTGACTTTGATCCAGTATTTCTCAGGCTCCAGATTCACCCTGGGGGAACGGTTTCCATACAATCAGAGCCCTTCTTCCACTACATTTTTTTTTTTATAAAAAAAAAATTGTATTTACTTAGAAGCATTTAGAATGTTAATGAAACAGTTGCAAACTTTTTTTTTTTTTTGAAATTATAGAACGGTATTCGGTTAACACAAGAGTTATTTCGTATAAGCTGCATCAGAGACAACTGAAGATGAAAAACTACCGTCCCCATATATAACTAATTTGTGCTCTGCACCGACAAGAACCTGCTTTACATTTTCATGCCAATTTGCAACCCCCATACTGTACCAGGCAAGGTTAGTGGCTACTGAAAATATCACCAGGACAGGGCCATCTAAAGACACATTCGGTAGTGTTAACTATACCAAAAAAAAAAAAAAAAAGACACTGTAAAGTTTAAAAACAAATCTTATACAGCCTTATATTTCAATTTTTTTTTTCTTCAAAAGGAATGAATTGTGTACAGGGGGGTTAAATGCTTTATAGACAAGAAAAGAAAAAAAAGTACTTATTGGGGCTGGGGACATGGCTCAGTGGAATAAGCACTTCCCTGGCAAGCGCAAGGGCCTGAGTTCAATCCCCGGTTTTGCCAAACAAAAACAAAAAATAGAGCTAGCTTATTCATCATCATCTTCTTCCTCCTCCTCCTCTTCCTTCTTTTTCTTGCTTTTCTCCGCCTTGCTGACTCCCTTTTTTGCTGCATTAGGTTCTCCTTTAGCCCGGTAGGCAGCGATGTCCTTTTCGTCTTCTCCTGCAGCTTAGCACCCTCTTCTCGTATGGCCGCTGTCATCTGCTGCAGCACTGTTCCACGTTTCTCCAAGTTTCTTTGCGGCATCACCCATGGGGAGGCCAGGATGTGCTCCTTGATTTTTGGGCGACACTCAGAACAGAACAAGAAGAAGGCCGAAGGAGGCCTCTTGGGCACACTGAGATCCTTGAACTTCTTTTTTGTTTTTCTTTTAGAAAGAATGTAAGTTTTCATTTCTCTTTCATAACTAGCCTTGTCTGATCTGCCATATCTTCAAATTTCCTTTTTCTTTAGCAGACATGGTCTTCCACCTCTCTGAGAACTCTGAGAAGCTAACAGAAGCATCCGGGTGCTTCTTGGGCTCCTCTCAGCAAGTTTGCACAAAGAATGCACGTGATGACAATCTTGCCTCTCAGCTTCTTAGCATCGCCTTTGCCCACATTTACTTGTTTTCCTCAGCGAGGTACAGAGTTGCGCAGTGCCCATCTGGCTCTCACTGCCCTGGCACTGTCTCTATGGAGCTCAATGTACTGCCCACTCTATGTTTTTTTTTAAGCACTGGGAGCCTGGACCCTTGTGAAAAAAAGACTTTTTAAAAAATATTGGGGCTGGGGAGATGGCTCAGTAGAATAAGCGCTTCCCTGGCAAGTGCAAGGGCCAGAATTCAATCTCCGGTTCCACAAAAAAAAAAAAAAAAAAAAAATTATTTGGTACAGGGTCTCATTATACAGCTGGGACTCATAGTGATCCTCTTGTCTCAGCCTCCCCAGTGCTGGGATTATACTGACTCTTTTCTTTTCTTTCTTTCTTTTTTTTTTGTGGAACTGGAGATTGAACTCAGGCCCTTACGCTTGCCAGGAAAGCACTTATTCCACTGAGCTATCTCCCCAGTCCCCCAGTGCTGGGATTATAGGTGTGTGCCACCACCCACAGTCTTGGTAGCCAGCTCAGCATACAGTACCTGTGCTTGCCAGGAAGGTGCTTAGATCACCAAGCTATCTCCCTAGTCCCTTTTTTTTTTTTTTTTTTTTGTCTTTTTGAGACAGGGTCTCACTATGCAGTTCAGGCTGGTCTCAAGCTCACAACAATCCACCTGCCTCAGCCTCCCGAGTGCTGGGATTACAGGCATGCGCCACCACACCCGGCTCCCTGGCCCCATTTTGCGATAAGAGAAGTCCCTAGAGGAGGAGGTTGCTGGAAGAAAGGCTTATGGTGCTGAGGCTTTGCTCCCAAGCTCATGATTTGGAGCCCAGAGGAGAAATCCATCTGCTCGAACAGAGCGAGGAAATCCCAGAGGTTCCAAAGTGCAAGTCTCCGATTCTGACCCTAGAGGACTGGGAAACAGAGCCCCAGGGAACTTATCTGTCTTCTATTTGGATTAGTTCTTAATTAAATTTGAGCCAAGCATGAGGTACATGCCTATAATCCTAGCACTCCAGAGGCTGAGGCAGGAAGACTGTTGTGATTTTAAGGCCAGCCTGAAATACACAATGAGATGCCCTCTCAGAACTCCCATCTTGCCGGGCGTGGTGGCGCATGCCTGTAATCCTAGCACTCGGGAGGCTAAGGCAGGAGGATCGTTGTGAGTTCAAGACCAGCTTGAGCTATAAAGCGAGCTTAAGGCCAGCCTGAACTGCAAAGAGAGACCCTGTCTCAAAAAGACAAAAAAAAAAAAAAAAAAAAAAACCTCCCATCTTGGGCTGGGGAGATGGCTCAGTGGAATAAGTGCTTCCCTGGGCAAGCACAGGGCCTGAGTTCAAACCCTGGCTCCGCCAAAAAGAAAAGAAGAGAGAAAGAAACATTGGAAGAGTCAGCACAGTATAAGATCTCACACATAGTGCTGTAGAAAAAGAAAAATCCCCCTTCCTTCCCCCTGCTTCCATTATACTTCAGTTTATTAGTAGCCCAGGAAATAATTCCTGTTTCAGTTCCAGTTACTTCTGTCCTTTAGAATTGGCTGGTAAGTATGATGCATAGCTGGTCAATATGATGACATCGTACAAGCCAGCCTCAGCTGACAAGCTACTGGGCCCCTGTACTTCCTGCTTGCTTATCCCATATAAACCATAGATCATCAGAGACCAGGGCCTCGTGATACTGGAATGATCCCAATCAGTGCCCATCAATGTGAACAACTCTGCTTCCAAATCCTAGATGACTTCTGTTATTTCCACTTGCCATTACATTTAGTGTGTTGGCTGGGAAGAGCAACTGTGCTGACCTCTTTAGTCGTTTCTCCAGGTTCAAACAGGAAGGTGTGACCTTGAGATTTTTTAAGTCCCCTTAGAGGTCTGGATGAGAATTTCTGGCTCTCCACTGAGCGGCTCACATTGGACCCCAAAGGGAGGAGAAGGCAATTAGTCAGTCAGTCAGTCAGTCAGTCAGTCAGTCAGTCAGTCAGTCAGTCTGTCTGTCTGTCTGCCTGCCTGCCCAGAGGCACCTCAGTCTGTCTGTCAGCCCTGCTCAGCTCAAGCAGGAGGAGAGGTTGATCACCTCTCATTAGTCAGGAGCACTGTCAAGGGAAGGGGGGTGGAATATTTAACCTCTGAGCGCCTGCTGAGTGATTGGGTCAGGGACGCTCCCTGACAGCATAAGCAATACGTTGCTCCATCTGTGCACCAAGGCTGGGAAACACTGACCATGGTGGCTGACTGGGCCCTCACCTAAAGTTCCATGGCAATGTTTATATGGTATAATGGAAGCTTCTTACCTCCTTAGCTAAGTTGTGCCTAAGTCACTTGAGGGGTGGCCAGTTCAAGGTCTTCGGGCTGCCAAAATCACAGCAATTTGCCTCTGTAGATATTGCCTCAGTCTTCTGCCATCCACAGCCTTCTGGCACACCTGCCTGGACCTAATCAATGCCTTCTTTTGCCTTCAGTTGGCTCCTGTCAGTGAACTCCTCTTCATCTCTAAATGAAAGACCCCAGTGCTGGACTCAATCTCCCAGAGGCTCAAATAATTTTTTATTTATTTATTTTTGGCAGAACCCGGGGATTGAACTCAGGCCTTTTCACTTACCAGGAAAGTGCTTATTCTACTGAGCCATCTCTCTGGCCCCGTCAAAGACTTATTTACACCCAAGCTGCCTTCTGGAAAGGCACAAAAGTTCTACTTCAATATCTGGTAGATGCTGGTTACAAGAAAAAAAACCTCCACAAATTTCTTGGAGTTGTTGGCTTCTGTAAAAATCTAGATCCTTGGAGGGTTGGCCAGATAGCTCAGCAGATTAAAGTACCTGCTTAGGCAGATGCAAGGGCCAGGGGTTTGATCCCCAGGCTGTCTTGCTGGCCTTGCCCTTGAGCGTGCTGAGATGGTGATAGAGACTGGGTGTGGTGGCACACACGTGTCTATAATCCCAGCACTAGGGAGGCGAAAATACAGGAAAAATCACTACAAGTCTGATCTGTGTAGTGAGACCCTATAGACCCTGTACTAGATATATAATGTAATAAAATAAAATCTAGGTCCTTGGATTATGTTTACTTTGACTGTGGCTAAGGGCTGGCCTCCCCGCCTGACAGCCAGAGCAGCAACTGTCCTTCTGAGTAAAGAAGCTGACAAGATGACCCGAGGACAGCTTTTTTTCTGGTACAGGGTTTCCCTACACAGCTTGGATTCCTAGTGATCCTCCTGTCTCAGTCTCCCAAGTGCTGGGATTACAAGAGTGCACCACCATGCCTGGTTTTAGTGGCAGCTCAGCGTGCCTGGGAGTGGGGACAGCATGGCCTGTGGTGCTAGAGATTGAATCTGGGTTCTTGCACCTGCCAGGCTGGCACTTAAACCGCTGAGCTATCTCCCCAGGCCCCTAGAACAAAATTTGACCGTTCATGTCCCACATACTATTTGAGAGTTGTTAAACAGTTGAGGATACCATTGGCTGGGAAGGTCCTCCTGGCTAGACCTCCTCCACAGAATTGGTCTTCTCTGAGCACTGAATTCTGGGCCTTGATATATGCTTTTCACTGGGCCAAAGGAAAGAAAGTGAACACTTACATTGACTCAAGGTGTGCTTTTGCCACTGTTCCCGTCCACAGAATGCTGAACAAGGACTGTGCACTTTTCACAGCAGAAGGAAAACCAAATTACAAGTAAGGATGAAATCTCTCAACTCCTGACTGCAATTTGGAAGTCTAAAAAGGCTGTTATCCACCGTAAAGGACAACAGAGAATAAAAGACCCTTTCACTCTTGGAAATCACAAGGCAATGAAGCTGCAAAGTTGGCAGCAGAGGGCTGCTCTAGGGGACAAATGATTTCAAGCAGAAGTTGGAATCCCAATGTGAGACACCCCCTGATAATGTCTTCAGTCTCTGCATTGAGCCTCTCCTCCAAGGAAGAGAAGAAGGGGGCACCACAGGAAGGGCCCAATGGTGCTTAGACTTCAGCAGGTAACCCAGGGATCATCCCTTGAATCTAGCCCCTCCTTGGGTAAAGTGCCATCATGCTACGACACATGGAGGAAAAGCGGCCCTCAATCAACTTCTGAGCCATTACTGTTACATTCCTAAATCAACCTCCATCTATGCCTCTGTCAGAGATGTCAAATGTGAGCCAGGACTGAGCCCATATCTGGGTCTAAGCCCCCAGCAGGTATTCAACACATTCTACTTTCCCTCTTTAAAGATCTACATGCAGAGCATAGAGAAGCCAAAGCATGCAAGCTCTGTCCTGGTGCCTGTCTATACTTGTTCTGTACGGCTGGAGGCATTCCCCACTAAAACTGAGAAAGCCACTGAAGTCTGCAGAACACAACTGAAAGAAATCACTCCTAAACATGGCCCACCCTTAATCATCGGCAGTGACAGTGGGCCTGCATTTATATGTAGCGCTGGTAACTCAAAAACTAGATTAAATAGCAACTATATACAGCAACTACCTCTATAAGTTTCAGAAATCCAGCTTTAGGTCCACAGAAAATTTTATCCGGATGGTTCCTCTGAGGCTCACCCTGAAGAGACAATGCACACTGACCAGTTCAAGCGTGGCTGGAGTCTGGGCATGCTGTTCGCAGGGTTGCTCCTTACCTATTCCCCTTGCTTTTTGGGTCTTTACAGGCTACCTGTACCAGTCCTTGCTTCCCTGCCCACTTGCTGGCTTTTTTTTTTTTCCCTA
>PVKA01054159.1:0-10898 GCA_004027165.1 Ctenomys sociabilis | reverse complement strand
AAAAAAAAAAAAAAAAAAAAAAAAAAAAAAAAAAAAAGATTAATGTTTTTAAATCTATGCTTGACCATCCTTCAATGTGCCAACTAGTAACCTGCCCTTATGCATCAGGAGAAGCACCTGTCTAAAGACAGTTTGAACTTGTAGGATGGATTTTTTTTTTTTTTTTTTTTTTTGTTATTGTTTTGTGGCCTGCTCAGCCCACCCTGGGGGCAGGGCTGGCACAGGATGTGGTGCTGGGGATTAAACCAGGGTCCCTGCGCACTTGCCTAAGCAGGCACTTTAGACTGCTGAGCTATATCTCACAGGCCCCTAAGGTGGAAACTTAGATTCTAGAGTATGGAGCTCTACCAAGATAACGCCCTTCAAAGGGCTGGGGACATAGCTCAACAGAATAAGCACTTGTCTGAGCTCAAGGGCCTGAGTTCAATCCCTGGTTCCACTAAAAAAAAAAAAAAAAAAAAAGCCATCCTACAAGTTCAATGCCCTTCTGACTCTACACACAATGCCAACCAGCATTCCATGTGGTGTCCCTAATGCCAGGTCTGGGTATAAACATCAGTTTAAAGCAACTTCATTTCCTTTGTAAATCACACCTCAACATCAAAGCAGGGGTTGGAGTAGGACAGGGTGCTGAAAAGTCCCCCACAAAAGTTCTGACATGAATGGAAGAGGGAAAGCAAAATGACAAGCAAGTTGATAAAGTGCCAATGGCTGTGACAGATTTAATTCTTTTTCTCAAAAACACACACATGGGCCAGGCATGATAGTACATACCTATAATCCCAGCACTCTGGGACGCTGAAATAGGAAGAATGCAAGCCTGCCTGGGGCAATCTAGCAACACTGCTTCAAAGTAAAAGGAAATTTTTTAAAAGGTTTGGAATGTAGCTCAGGGCAAAAGGCTTGCTGTCAATCCCCAACACATCAAGAAAAGAAAATAAATTTTTATAAAAACAAAGCAAGCACAGAATAATCTAACAATTTCAGTGGGGTTTCTAAAGTACCAAGAGTTAAGAGCTGCACAACTCTGAAAGCCTGCATTTGCACATACCGGACCTAGGACCTAGTAGGAGTTCGGGGATGTGTTTGCTGAGAAAGAATATGCGGGCGCTTTCATTTGAAAAAAGTGGGGGCCAGGGAGAAAGCGCTTCCCTGGCAAGCATAAGGGTCTGAGTTCAATAGGAAGAGGGCCAGGGAGATGGCTCAGTGGAATAAGCGCTTGCCTGGAAAGCTCAAGGGCCAGAGTTCAATTCCCGGTTCCGCCCCCAAAAAAGGAAGAGAAACGCTTTCGGGGGGTACAGGTACATGTCTATCCTAACTAATTAGCCTATGAATTTCTGAACTGTTACAACCTATGTGATTGACTCCATTTTGTAACCAGAATAGCCATTCTATTATGCACCTCTGTGCGTTTCCACTGTGACTTTGTTATCAAAATCTTTGTTATAAACTGACAACTTAGGTTCTATTTTGGTGACTCAGGCCATCCTCTAGAACCCTGAACACTGTTAATGTTCAAAGTATTCTTCTGTTCTAAACCACAACCTGCTAAATGTTAAAGTCTAAACTATTTCTCTGCCCTACACACAATGTGTCCTGCCTTCAAGTAATGACTATTTGCTCTAGTATATAACCTCCCCGTTTCCAAAATTATCTTAATATCCAGCTTGTGACAACCCGCGATCAACACTATGCCATAAAATTTAATTTTTGTTCCTAAAAATGTGACTGCATGTTGAAAAAATGTAACCTGTTTCCCGTAAGTGGACCCTGACCCCTGTGCTGTATTCTCTCTCGTGCTTAAGCCTCAAGACCACCTACTTTTGCGGTTTTCAGCTTTAAAAACTCCTGCATCTCCCTACCTCGGCGCGCACTTACTTGGAGAGGAGTGTGGGTGCCGCCGCTGAGCTCAGCTAAATAAAGTGCTTTCAAGTTGAGTCCGGTATTTTGATTTTTGGATTACAACATGAAAACAATCTCCCGAGAGATATTTAATAAACCTTAAGCCAATAAGGCATGACAGTAGTTCGGTTCAGCCGAAAGGAACAACAGAAAAAAAAAAATCCTGCGTCATTTGGGTCCAGTCTAATGCCCCAGAAAAAAAAGGAAATAGAAAGGCTGGAAAGACGAGGGGGCAGTAATGAGTGACAACTCCAGAGTGGGCGTTTGAGAAGCTACAAAGAAACAAAACCCGAGCGACCGCTACCACCTGAACCTAGCTCCTAGTAAGCAGAAACTTCTGGACGCAGGCAATTGAGTCGACAGAAGGAGGCAGGAGCATAGCAAGAAAGTAGACAAGCCTGAGGCGACACAGCAGATGCAGTACTCGGTCTGCGCGGGCACACAAGCCTGTTTAGGGGGCCCTTACGGTAACCGCCGGGTCCCCGTCCAGCTCCTCCATGCCGCCTCCGGGACCTCGCCGAGCAGCAGCCGCTCCCAGCTCAGGCCTCCCGCTCTTGTGGAAGGTCCGAGGGAAGACCTCCGCCCCGGCGCCTCCTGCAGTGCCTGCAAGTCCAGGTCCCCCAACTCTGCCAAGGACTTCACCTGAGCCACGATCCATCCTCTTGTAGCTACCACGTGTGTCTCTCCTTCCGGGCCTAGACAGCATGTCAAGGAAAACAGCACAGGAGAAGGTTACCCCCACTGGACTTTCTCACCAGATCAGGCGGCGCCGCAGACAGCCCCGTGCCAGGCACAGAAAAGGCCCTCAGAGCCGGCAGGAGCCGGGAGGCTGTGCGTTTGCGCATGCGTGGCCGGGGCTGACGCTGGGGCTCTAGAGGACTGGGGTTCAGTGGACCTCTGCCTTCTGACGCAGGCTGTGCTTATTTCTTCGTGGCCTCGGGCGTGGTGTCTTTGCAGCCCTTCTCAGACCCGAAACGCTACAATGAACAGATGCGTGTACCAACGCTGTTGCTGCCACTCTTACCCAAAACACGTGTGCAAAATTGCTGCAACTGAAACAACTGTGAAATTGAGAAGCTGGGCTTCCCTTGCATGCTGGTTTTGTTGTCTCAGGAAAAACAGACTCAGATCAGGGTATCCCTGACCTTGTTTGGAAAAGGAAAAAATGCGTGGACCACTGCAAAGCATGAAACTTTTTGTTTTCAATAGCATACACAATAATATACTGCTCCTGAATTTCAATTAACTTTTTGAGACTCACTTAATTCCTACTTTAAAAGTAAAGGGCCAGGGAGATAGCTCAGCAGATTAAGTGCGTGCTTAGGCAAGCCTGAGTTCTATCCCCGTGGTACCACGCTGGTCGCACCCCCATGTGCAATGAGCAGGCTACCAAGACTGAGATGGTGGCGCACACCTGTAATCCCTGCACTGGGAAGGCTGAAAATAGGAGGATCACTACACGCCCGAGCTGCGTCACGAGACACCCTAACAACTAAATATATATTGTTTTTTTTTTTGTTTTTTTTTTTGTTTGTTTTGTTTTTGTTTTTTTTTGGAGACAGGGTCTCACTGTGCAGTTCAGGCTGGCCTCAAACTCACTTTGTAGCTCGGGCTGGTCTCGAACTCACAACAATCCTGCCTCAGCTTCCCAAGTGCTGGGATTACAGGTATGCATCACCACACCCGGATAAAAATATTTCTTTTTTTTTTTTTGTTTGTTTTTGTGGTATCCAGGGATTGAACTCACAACCTTGTGCTTACCAGGCAAGCACTTTTTCTATTGAGCTATCTCCCCAGCCCTCAACTAAATATACATTAAAAAAAAAAAAAATCCTTGAGGATCAGGCATGTACTTCAGCAGTAACTTTGCTTATTTGCTTACCTAGTATGTATGAGGCTCAGGGTTCAGTCCACAGTAACAAACAAACAAGAAAGAGAAAAAGTGAATGTACTCTACAGAGAAAGATGGCATAGGAGGATTCCAAGTTCAGGTCCATTCTGGACAATTTTACAAGAATTTATTTCAAGGGGGCTGGGGAGATAGCTCAGTTGAATACGGGCCTGAGTTCAATCCCTGGCTCTTCAAATTCTTTGAAAAGAATTTATTTCAAAACAACTGAGGGGAGGGGTGGAGCGGGGATGTGGTTCAGTCCAAAATCCCCGGGTTCAATCCCTACTACAATAGCTCAGTAGAGTAAGTGCTTCCCTGGCAAGTGCAAGGATCTGAGTTCAATCCCCAGTTCCGCAAAAAAAAAAAAAAAAAAAAAAAGCCGGGCATGGTGGCGCATGCCTGTAATCCCAGCACTCGGGAGGCTGAGGCAGGAGGATTGTTGTGAGTTCGAGACCAGCCTGAGCTACAAAGTGAGCTCGAGGCCAGCCTGAACTGCATAGTGAGACCCTGTCTCAAAAAGACAAAAAAAAAAAAATAATAATAATAATAATAATAATAATAAATAAAAATAGTAGTAGTAATAAATCTCTACTATGGGAGAAAAAGAAAACAAGGGCAAAAACAAAAACAAGGCTGCGGCTGAGGTGGAGGAATGATAGAGTAGCATGGCCATGTTTCTCCAGTATTACTTTTTTTTTTTGCAGAACCGGGGATAGAACTCAGGCCCTTGCGCTTGCCAGGGAAGCACTTATTCCACTGAGCCATATCCCTGGCCCTGGAAATTTATTAAGAGATGGTAACATCCTTAGAAAGTATGTAGAATAAGTGCTTCCCTGGCAAGCACAAAATGAGCTCAAGGCTAGCCTGAACTGCATAGCAAGACACTGTCTCAAAAACACAATAAATAAATAAATAAACAGGCCAGTCAGGAGTATCCAGTATAACCTTGCTCCTTTTTTACTGCTTTTTTTTTTTGAGATAGAGTCTTGATACACAGTCCAGGATGACCTTCAGTTCACTTTGTAGCCCAGGCTGGTCTTTTTTAGTTTTTTCCAGCATGGCAGAAGGCTTTTATTCACTCTGAGGACACAGAGAGGATCTGAGGGAGAGAGGGGGGGACCTCTGACCTGAGACAGAAAGGCTGAGACTTTCTAGACCTTTGCTAGGGGCAGAGTTTGAGTGGCAGGTTACATGACACATAAGGAGCTGATTGGGGCTTCCTTGTGCGCATAGGAGAGGTATTCAGAACTGGGGTGAGGATGAAGGAGGAAGTGGCCGCTGGGAAGATAAGCTGCTGTTTTAGGGATTTAGCCATGTTTAATCAGGGCCATAATAATTTAGCAGTTTGTGCTTGGGCTGGAACCTATCAATCCTAAATTTGCAATGATCCTCCTGCCTTAGCCTCTAGAGTGCTCGGATTATAGCTTGACACCACGATGCCTGGCTAAGACCTTGTTTTCAAAAATAAATGAAAGCCAGTCACAGTAGAGCACACCTGCAATTCTAGCACTTAGCACTCAGGAGACTGAGGCAGGAAGATTGCTATGGGATCAAGGGCCATCTAGGCTACATAATGAGTTCAAGAGCAACCCAAGCAGCATAGTGAAACTCTTTCTCAAAAAGACAAAAGAAAGGCCTGGGATATATCTCAGTTGTGCAGTGTCTGCCTGGCAAGTGCCTGAGTTCAACAATAACAACTTTGAGTCCAACCTGTGCTAAGTAGAGAGTTCAAGGTCAACCTGAACTATCTAGCAAGGCCAGCCATAGTGGCCCATATCTGTAATCCCAGCACTTGGGAGACTGAAACAGGAGGGTGGCTGCAGGTTTGAGGCCAGCTTGAGCTGCACAATGACTTCAAAGCCAGCCTCAACTATATATTGAGACCCTGTCTCAAAAAATGTAACTAGTTCAATCCCCGGTTCTGAAAAGAAAAAAAAAAAAAAAAAAAAAAAAAAAAAAAAAAAAAAAAAAAAAAAAAAAAAAAAAAAAAAAAAAAAAAAAAAACTTACATAGTGCTAAGGGATTGAACTCAGGCCCCTGTGCTTGTCAGGCAAGTACTTATTCCACTGAGCCATCTTCCCAGCACCAATTTTCTTGCCTGTTAATAAAAGTAATGTTGGGAGCCAGGGAGATGGCTCAGTGGAATAAGCGCTTACCTGGCAAGCTCTGGGGCCTGAGTTCAATCCCCAGTTCCACCAAAAAATAAATAAATAAATAAAATAAAATATATATAAAATAAAAGCAATGCTTTTGGTCCTGGGAAATGGCTCGGTAGAATAAGCATTTCCCTGGCAAGTGCAATAGTCTGAGTTCAACCCCTGGTTCCACAAAAAAAAAGAAAAAAGTGCTTTATACCGTGCAGAGTATTTCAAGAGATATTTATTTCCCTGGCAAGTGCAAGGGTCTGAGTTTAATCCCCAGTTCTGCCAAAAATAAAAAAAAAAAAAATTTAAAAAATTTAAGAGATACTTCTTTTGGAAAAAAAAAAAGTAAAAATCCACTAATAGTAGACTGGGCAAGACCTATAATCCTAGTTCTTGGGAGGCTGAAAACAGGAAGATCACTGAGTCCAATCTGTGCAGTGAGACTCTGCAGGAAAAAAAAAAATCTACTAATAGGAATTATACAAATACAAATATATATGTACTTTGACCCAGGCAGTCCTATCTTAAGAATCTTTTTTTTTTTTTTTTTTTTTTTTTTTTTGGCAGAACCAGGGATTAAACTCAGGCCCTTGTGTTTGCCAGGCAAGCGCTTATTCAACTGAGCTTTCTCCCCGGCCCCAATCTTGAAAATTCTTTTTTTTCTTTTTGGAGGACTCAGAATACCTTCAGGGCAAGTCTGATTTGGCTTGAGAATCTGTGGATTGAACCACAGATAGCCAACCAAGCCTGACTGCTTTGTTTAAGCAGGCCCTTAACAACTGAACTAATGGGCAGGCCCCCTTGAAAATTCTTAAAATATTGTTTTTTGTCTTATTGAGATGGTCTCACTCTGCAGCTCAGGCTGGCCTTGAGCTCACTTTGTAGCCCAGGTTGGTCTCACACTTACAGTGGTCCTCCTGCCTCAGCCTCCCTAGTGCTGGGATCATAAGCGTGTCCCACTATGCCTAGCTTCAATTTTTTTTTTTTTTTTTTTTTGCGTGGAACCAGGGATTGAACTCAGGCCTTTACGCTTGCCAGGGAAGCACTTATTCCACTGAGCCATCTCCCTGGGCCCCCAGCTTCAAATAATTTAAAAACACAAAAGGAATGTGAATTTCAGCATGTGCAGTATATAACAAAATAATAAAATACAGCCGGGCGTGGTGGCGCAGGCCTGTAATCCCAGCACTTGGGAGGCTGAGGCAGGAGGATTGTTGTGAGTTCGAGACCAGCCTGAGCTATAAAGTGAGTTTAAGGCCAGCCTGAACTGCATAGTGAGACCCTGTCTCAAAAATAAATAAATAAATAAATAAATAATAATAATAATAAAATACAAATTTTCCAATCTCTGAACTATTGATAGTTTGGACTGGATAATTATAGGATAAGGGTTTTGTTTCCTTTTTGTTTTTTGCAGCATTAGAGATTGAATTCAATGCCTCACACTTGCCACTGAGCTATATCCCAACCCTGCCCTCCTTTTGAGACAAGGTCTTGCCCAGGCTGGTCTTTCTTTTTTTCGTGGAACCAGGGCTTGAACTCAGGCCCTTGCACTTGCCAGGCAAGCACTTATTCTACTGGTCTTGAGCTTACAATTCTCCTGCCTCAGTCTCCAGGTAGGTAGGATCACAGATGTTTCATATCTAGTTATTTGTAAGTTGTTTCACAAAAATCCCTGGTTTCTACACATTACATGTGAATGACACCCCTCAAAGATGATGACAACCACAAATGTATTTAGATAATCCTTGTGTTGGGCTGGCAAAATAGCTCAGTGGTCTAAAGCACCAGTTTATGCATGCTCCCAGGGGTGGCAATTCAATCCCTGGCACCACATACCAGCCCTGCTCCCAGGGTGGGCTGAGCTGGCTATGATAGATAGATAGATAGATAGATAGATAGATAGATAGATAGATAGATAGATAGATAGATAGATAATTATTTTCTTGTCTCAAATTCACAATGATCCTCTTTTCTCAGTCTCCTCAAGTGCTGGGATTATAGGCAGGTATCTCCAGGCTGTTTTTTTTTGTTTTTGTTTTTGTTTTTTTTTTGTAGAACCAGGGACTGAACTCAGACCGTTGCACTTGCTAGGAAAGTGCTTATTCTACTGAGCCATCTCCCCAGCCCCACCAGGCCTGGTTTGTATCTCTTTATAAATATATTAGTAACAACCAAAACAACAACTGACATACACTGGACATGATGATGCTCACCTATAATCCCTACTACTAGGAAAGCTGAGGCAGAAGTACTGCCAAGAGCTGGGCATCATGATACATGCTTGTAATCCCAACACTGGGGAAAATGAGGCAGGAGGATAGCTGTAAACTTGGGGACAGGTTGGGATACAAAGTAAATTCAAGGGAAGCCTGAACTGCATAGTGAGACCCTGTTTCAAAAATAAATAAGGGGGCTGGAGAGATGGCTCAGTGGAATAAGTGCTTGCCTCGCAAACACAAGGGCCTGAGTTCAATCCCTACTTCACAAAAAAAAAATAATAATAATAATAATAATGATAAAATAAATAAATAAATGAGAGCCGACAAGATAGTTCAGCAGCATAAGCACCTGCTTGGCAAGTGCAGGTCCTGAGTTCATCTCTGGTACCAAAACAAATAAAATAAAAAAATAGAAAATAAATGTAAAAAATTAACTGCTGGAGTAAAACTTGCTTTACCCCTTTAGTTCACAAGCACTCATGAAGTTCACAATTGCTAAGAGGGCTTGCAAACCACTGATTCTTGGGCCTTATCCCTGGAGTATCTAATTTAGTAGGTCTAGGGTGGGACTTGGCATTTGTATTTCTGATAGTTACCCTGGAGACTACCCTTGAGAAGCATCTTTCCAATTGTTTTCCCTGCCTCTGAGTGAATATGACTGATCACAAAGAAGAATTTGAAGAATACAGCTAGTATCTATATTATAATATATAGCTACATTCATTTTGTTTTTGCTCTTTTGTGAAACAAACAGCCTCTGGGCCCAGGGAGATGGCTCAGTAGAAAAAGCACTTCCCTGGGAAGCACAAGAATCTGAGTTCAGCCGGGCGTGGTGGCGCATGCCTGTAATCCCAGCACTAGGGAGGCTGAGGCAGGAGGATTGTTGTGAGTTCGAGACCAGCCTGAGCTACAAAGTGAGCTCAAGGCCAGCCTGAACTGCACAGTGAGACCCTGTCTCAAAAAGACAAAAAAAAAAAAAAAAAAAAAGAATCTGAGTTCAATCCCCAGTTCCACCAAAAGAAAAGAAAAGAAACAAACAAAGAAAACATCCTCAAGTCACTGAGCCACATTCCTGTTCCATGGCTTGAATCCAGTAATGGAAAGGAAGATTGGAAGCTCAGTTTGTAAGCACCTCCCTGGCAAGTGCAAGGACCCCAGTTCAATCTCCCAGTACTGCATGCCATACTAATAAAGAATTTTTTTAAAAGGAAGAAAGATAAAGGAAGATTGAGCATTAATACAATTGGAAGTTCAATTTCTCACTACTGTGGGAGACTCTGTTACCGACAGGCATTTGGGGACCCTTATTTAGGCATTTTTCATATTCCATGAAAAGCACTTCAAGAAGTTACTACTTCATGAATTTCTGTGCTAGGCATTGAACCCAGGCTGTCACACACAATAGGTACATGCTGCAGCATTATTATCACCTGCTCTCAGGACTTTGCTCAGACTGCAAAGGTGAAAGGTAATGATAGGTGCACACAAATAACTTGTAGGAACATTATCTGTTATGTGTGTCCAGTATGTATGTCAGTAGTCAGGAAATAAAAAGTATTGGCCAATGTACATATCAGTATTGAGTGAATGGGGACTTGGAGTATAAGTTAGTGGTACAGCGACTGTCTCTTACCCACAAGGCTCCCCAGACCACAGACATACATGCACAAAAATAAATAAATAAATAAATAAATAAATGACTCAGTTTTATTAGGTTGGTGGGACACATCTGGAATCCTGGAATTCTGGGATACTGAGGCAAGAGGATCACAAGTTTGAACCTTGCCTGGGCAACTTTGGGATTTCTCCCTGAACCCTCCCTATCCCTGGAACTGGGCATTAACTCAGGCCCTTGCCCTTGCCAGGCAAGCATTTATTCTACCAAGCCATCTCCCTGGCCTCCACAACTTTGGGATTTACAAAGACTCTATTTAAAAAAGACAGTAGGGTGCTCTGCTTTGGCAGCACACATACTAAAATTGGAATGATACAGAGAAGATTAGCATGGCCCCTGTGCAAGGATGACATGCAAATTCATGAAGCATTCCATATTTTTTATCTGTAGATTCAAAATAGTTAAGATATACAGCTACATTCTGTTAATTCAATGAATAGAGGGATCTGTTCTAATAATGTTTGTAAATAGAATATCATATCTGCATCTTGTACAACAATAGCCACTAAGAAAACAATATGTAATGTATTAATTATTGAAACTGTCCTACTAATTTGACTTGAAACTGTCTCATTGGGGGCAGGGGAGATGGCTCAGTGGAATAAGTGCTTCCTTGGCAAGCGCAAGAGCCTGAGTTCAATCCCAGGTCCCGCAAAAAAAAAAAAAAAAAGAAAGAAAGAAAGAAAGAAAGAAAGAAAGAAAGAAAGAAAGAAAGAAAGAAAGTAGCTGTCTCATTGCTATTTGTTTTTCAACAAAATTATGGAAAAAAATATTCATAAAAAAAGACAGTAGGGGGTTTGGGGAGATGGCTCAATAGAATAAACCCTTGCCAGGCAAGCTCAGAGGCCCGATTTCAATCCCAGTTCCACCAAAAAAAAATAAAAAAGGGGGGGCTGGGGAAATAGCTCAGTAGAATAAGTGTTTGCCTGGCAAGCATAGGGTCCTGAGTTCAATCCCTGGTCCTGCAAAAAAATAAAAAAATAAGACACTAGGGGGTTAGGGGGTGGGGAGATGGCTCAGTGGAATAAGTGCTTCTCTGGAAAGCACAAGGGCAGTTCTACAAA
>PVKA01054158.1:0-10889 GCA_004027165.1 Ctenomys sociabilis | reverse complement strand
ATATATTTATCTTATGTATTGAATAATGTATTATAAAAATTGAATATATACATATACATATATATATAGAGAGAAAAAATGAATGTCATCTATTGCCTAGTCTATATATTGAATGATAGTATATATATATATATATATATACAGAGAGAGAGAGAGAGAAAGAATATCTCTATCTCTCTATCTATCTATCTATCTATCTATCTATCTATCTATCTATCTATCTATCTATCATCTGTCTATCATCTCTACCTATCATCTATCTATGTCTGAAACACATTACTTTTCTCAGGAACTCCCAGCGGGTTGAGTCCTACTTGCTTGGAGTGGTGATCAACATGAGAGTCCATTCTTAGATTGCATTCTTCTCTGGAGAGGATGCAGGAGACCCTTGCTGAGATCACCTCTACTGGGTAGGAGCATTCATGTGTTGGATGGTGAGGACTCACAGCTGGGCCCATCCCAGGAGAATTACCTCTCCATTGAGCAGCGTCACCCAGCCCAGACGTATCTGGGCACTTGGCTCACTGCTCACGATCTATAGCCAGTGGCCAGTGCGGTAGCTAAGAACAGGTCTGTGGTGCCCTTCATCCAATAGCTCCTTCGGCCATCAGGCCAAAGGTGGGCCCCGGCTGCAGCCCACTGTGTGTGTTTCTCCTTGCCCACGTGCTCCCTCATTTTCTCAGTCATTTCACTCTTCTGAGGGCACCCCTTCAATCAATTACTTGTACCAGAATTCCATCTCAGGTCTACTTCTGCAGAACCAGATTCCAAGCATTCTTCTTCTCTTCTAGTTCCTCAGCCCTATGTCTAGAGTCTTTCTCAAAATAAACTACCTGCTTGTGAGTTTATGCTTAGAGAGTTCTCCCAGCCAAGGTATGGGGTGTAGGGTGTGGGGCAGGGAACCCGGACCAAGATGAAGAATGACACCAGTATGTTTTGGGGCTGCATTTCAAGCACTGGCTGGATACAAATGATTTTTACTGCACTTCTTTTTGAGGCAGGTCAGATTTAGGAAGAATTAGGCACTGTATAATAATAAACTAAAGTGGATGAGTTAGATAGCAAATATAGAAATTGAGAGACCTACAGCTAACATTGATGCCAAACTTAGTGAACAGAATTGAAGTGCAGGAAGGGAAGACATTTGGGAAGGAAGAAAGGACTATGGGCTAGAAATTCAACTTCACTGACAATGTGAATAAAGCTTCTGAGTGAGGTTGGTAATCCTTATTTCAGGGACCCTAATGGTGCTGCTTCTTGGGAGTAAAAGGTTCACGCTGCAGTGGTAGACAGGTTTTGGGATTTTTTTTTTCATTCGCTGACAATTCTTTTGAAGACCTGTGAATTACAGGCATTATGGTAGATACTAGAAGTGGGAAGATAAACAAAAGAGAAATTGTTCCTGAGAGTCCACATAGCTTGCAGTATACCCCAGAAGAAATGACTAGGGTGCAATGACAGAAAATAGCAAATAGCATCACCACACACATTACATTGGGTAGACTGATAAATCCTTTCTAAGAAAATAAGACTTATGAAGGGGTCAAAAGAAGAGGAAGGAATGGGCCCTGCTGGCAAGTAGATTTGTTTGGATGTGAGAACTTACAGCTTTTGTTTGGGCAATGGAGTCACTGCACAGAGAAATGACAAATATTACATCAGTGGTCCAGAGTCACAAGAAGCCATGTGGTCAGATAGTACCTGGCAGGGCAGGGCATGCACCAGGCCACCCATAAGGGCCAGGAGGGTCTTGGAGGGCGTCCTGTGCTATAGGAGAGACTCTGGATTTTATCCTGAAACTAATGAAAAACAGTTGAAAAGCTCTTAGAACAGAGATGATATTTTCCAATTAGGGTTTAGAAATATTATTCTATAGTGTAAAAAAAAATAGGAGGAGGGTGGCAAGGACAGATATAGCATATAAAATGTAGCATATAAACACTTATGGGCTATTGCTAAACTTATACTTAGAAAAATATAGCTTTAAACAGCTCGATGCAAAAAAAGAAATTAAACATTTTAAGAAAACAAAAAAATCAGAAGGAATAAAAAAACTAAATAACCAAGACAAAAATCAGAAATTTACTAACTTACAAACAAGCCCAACATCATAAATTCAAATGCTTTATCTTTGGCAGCGAAACGAAACAATAAAATAATCTAGTTATTAGCGTCATCAAGGAAAAAGAAGTAAGATGCAGTATGCACACATACCGATTCCCCCCAAAGGTAATCACTGTGTATACCAATAAGATGAAAATTTAATTAAAAAAAAGAAAAAAGCAGGGGCAGAGCAGGCAAGGCAGGCCTGGGGATCAAGCTCCCGACCCCTGCGTCTGCCTAAGCAAGCACTTTAATCCTCTGAGCTATCTGGCCAGCCCCTTTGTGCCTGTTATGCTATCATCTGCGTGTGTGTGTGTGTGTGCGCGTGTGTGTCTATATATAAGCCCTCACGTGTGTCATACCTACCAAGGAATTTAGAAGTAACTTACTATATAACAACACATGCCTCTGTGACAGGGACTTGGAAGACAGAGAGGAGGTAGGTACTTTTTCATTTATGCCTTTGAATTTGATACATGATGCATGTATTACATGATCAAAGAATTATAAAAGCAAATCAAATTATCTATAACAGATAAAACTGCCAATTTATTTTTTATGAAACCAGTGTAATATGCATATCTAACTTTGAGAAACTTAACAGAAAATAGATCATTGTAAATCATTCTCTTTCATGGATTTATTATGGTTTGTGGCTAGACCCCTCCCAAAGCCTAATGCAGCCATGGGGGTGGTGGGGGCTTTTTAGGAGGTGGCTGAATCAAGAGTCTGTGATTGATTTATGGGCCAAAGCTGGAATTAAGGGTTGTAGTGCTAACCCGCACTCGGGCAGGTAGCCTGCCAACATAGTAAGGGACAGAAAGAGGCTTGTTCCTCCCTCCTGTGCTTTGAGTTTGCTGTCCTCCTCTGGGCACATACTGCTGCCTCTCTTCTGTGTTTCATCCTGCCTTGGAGCCAACCATTCATGGGCTGAAACTTCTATAAGCTGTGAGCCAAATAAATCCTTTTCTGTTTAACTTTGGGCATTGGATATTCTCTCAGCAACGAGAGAAAAGTAGCTATGACAAGATCCATTATGAAATCTTAAATTAAAAGTCAGTAAAATATGAATAAGATTCTTAAATGGACTTGGGGTATAGCTCAGGACAGTAGCACGCACAAATCCCTGAGAACACACAGACAGACACACACACACACAGACACATAAACACACACACACACACACACACACACACACACAGTAAAGGGATTACCAGCTCTATCCATCTATCAAATGGGATTTTTCCTCTCGATTCTAATGTACCTCAGTAATGGACGGTGTGTTAATATATTCTTAACTACTATCTTGCCCTGATACTTAAGTGGTAAAGCAGTGTGTAAAGTGTAAGTAACCTATAACTATAGTTCTGTAATTCTACACATTTAGAGAAACTAAAATTTCCATTGTAGGACATCCTGATTTTACAAATGCTAAAAAGTATGAAAATTTGTCTTTAATCAGTAAAATACAGTATTAGTCTAATAATTTACCTTCCATTTATTCATATGTCCAATTTCTCTATCGAGTCTCTCTCTGGAATATATATCTATATAAATTATCATTTCTAGAGTCTAAAATAGATTCCTAGCTGAAAAAAGCCAGCCATAGGACAGTGTTGTACACTGCTGTTCTATTTACTTTCTAAAACAATATTAGGTAGACAGTGTGTCTGTGTGTGTTATTAGCTCTCCTTTTGCCTAGTTAAAAGGAAACAACATTTTACGGAGGTGCGACTTCCCTGGAGATTGGACCAGGAAACTATACAAGAATCTCCTTTGGGGGCCAGCCAGGTAGCTCAGTGGACTAAAAGGAAGGGATTGGGATTTGATAGCCAGCATGCTGTGCCGGCCTTGCCCCAGGGTGTGCTGAGATGGCAACTTGAGACTGTGCGGGGTGGTGTGTGCCTCTAATCCCAGCCCTTGGGAGGCTGCAAACAGGAGAGTCCCTACGAGTCCTATGTGTGGAGTGAGACCCTGCAGAGCCTGTGCCAAATACATTAACCTTTCTGGGTGGGGGAGATAGCTCAGTAGAATGCTTGTTTGGTTTTAAGTTAGTCCCAACACACAAAAATTAATTAATTAATTAATTAATTAAAAGAAAAAGAATTAAGCAACAAGAAGAAGAAGAAGAGAAGGAGGAGGAAGAGGAGGAGGAGGAAGAAGAGAAGAACAAGATAAACAAGAACAACAAGAACAAGAAGAAAAAGAAGAGAAGCACCTTTGGAACAGACTACATAGTGAGTTGCCACTGGAGGGCGGGAGGCAGAATCCAGACTCATTTTCTATCTCTTCTAAGCATTTTTCTAATTTTTCTCTTTTCATGTTTATTTCTGAAAAATGCGCCAGAGTTACCAGGGCAGGCAAGTGCGATCTTCTGCCATGCTGCAGCTGAGGGTGCCGGTGCAGTCAGGAGCGGACCCCTTCCCTTGCTGCAGGTGCCATGGGTTTGGCCTCCGGGGCTGCATTTGCACACGTCCTGGCAGGAGTCTCTGAAGCTGCTGGCCTTGCTAAATGCGCTGTGAGCTGCGGGCACCTGGGAGTGCGTCCGCACCAGGGCAGCTCTTAGCCTTACTGATTGGTGAAGGAGGATGAAAGCCTCTGTGTGCTCTTGCTGCGGAGCAGAGGATTTCACCCCAAATCGTGCCCTTGCTTCATGTCTTACCGTTCCCTGCTTACTCTCTTGTCTCCTTGCTACTACTGCAACAGTGCCTCTTGGATACGCTTCTTTAATAATCACTTACTTACTCATCATCTTCTCAACATTTTGTGCTAATATTGAAGACAGTTGCGCTCTACATTGGGTTGCCCTCAGGCCAGAAAACAAACTTTTAAACATCATGAATCTTTATCTAAAACACATCACACAATAAAATCATACCCAGAATCATACTGAGATGGTAAGAGCATGTGAACAAGCTTCTTTTGACTAGGCCTTCTTGCTTTTTATAGTAACTACAGTCTATTTTTCAAAGGTTGACTTCGGCCTCTGCTTTTCTAGTCTCAGTAAGCAGCCAGCAGCCAGCAGTTGCGGCACAGCCTTTCAGTTTCCTGTACATACTTAAGGCCTATTACAGCTTCTCCTAGCTAATGGGTAATACAAGTTCCTAACAACTTCTGGGGCTCATCTTGGTAAAACACAAGCCATCAGTTCAAAGTGGAAAAAAAAATTGTTTTATTGAAGGAGTCTCTCAAGATAGAATTACTAATGGCTGTAAGGAATTCTTCCTGCCAATGAGGGACCAGTACTATGATACCTCAGTGGTGGGCCTGAGCGGGGAAGTGAATGACAAGAAAGCATTTTGTTCAGGATTGCTGTGTTGCCGCTGAGTCCAGAGTTCATTGTCAAACACAGCGTGTCACTTGGGTGTAGCCCCTTTGCATTTTTAATCACATTTGATCTCCCAGTCACTCATTTGCATAGGGTCATCAGTGTGAACCAGAGAGGCTACACTGCAAATGTTAGGCACCTTGGACAGTTCATTCACTCTGGTAATATTTGAAGTATTTATCATCCTACTGCCTGTACCCTCAGTCTGTGTCTGCATTGACAGCAGTAAGTTCCTCTGGATTCAAATGACGCTTGACAGCCTCATTTTAACTGGAGCGTACTGTGTAGGTAGGTGCATATGCACACACAGTGGTATACACAGGTATTGATTCTCACACCCATGAGCAGAGTAATTCATAGTGCAGTGCACCTGCAGACTTACAGAAGCACACGGACTGCTCGTGGCCTAAGCAGCAGAGTGCTTTCTGTGTCGCCCAGTATTGGGTAAGAGTGATAAGCAGAGTCTAAGGTGTTCATTTCTGCAGCACCAGGGTGAGGACTTTTGTGGGGGATGCCAGCCTTACGCGGCCTCAGCACCTTTAGATGCCCTGCCAGGGCGGTCAGCTAACCGGGCCCAGCGTGGAACCAGCCTACCATCGCTTGACTTTGCTAAACGTGCTGTGAATGCGGGCGCCTGGGAGTGCGTGCGTACCAGGGTAGCTCTTAGCCTTACTGATTGGGGAGGGAGGATGCAAGTCAGGGAATTAACTGCCCAGTGATGGCTGGCGAGGAGACACCAGTTTTGAGAAGAGGCGTGTGTTCATTCAACTCAGGGTGACAAAAGAGTAAGCTCGCTGACTTTCTGCTTTGCTGCCTCTCTAGGTGTGATTTTAGGAAGAGTAAGGCCCATGCTTATTCTCAGACTTTATTAGCTCTCCCTTTGCCTTGTCAAAGGGAGACAAAGTTTTGGGGAGGTGAGGCTCCCCTGAGGACTGGACCAGTCCTGACTTTATTGAACTGGACCAAAGCTCTGCAGTGGACTTTTAGTTCATGGAGAGCTAGGTGCCTCGGATATATATATATAATTTTCACATTTTTATAAAACATTAGTTTTCTGTGTCCTGGGAGACTATGAGATTCTGGAGGGTTCTATATTTCACCCATACCTATAAACCATGTCACAAATTCTGTCAGAGTATTGAATATATTGCTGATGCATTGTAAATACTTGGTAGATGAATTATTCCCAGGGTTGTCATTTAGCATCTGCTTAGCTCAGATACAGTTGTAGTAATCCTTAGGTGGGAAGTTTGGGTTAAATGTTTGTTTATTCAATATCTCAGGGCACTAGTAATCAGGGGTGGCAGTGAAGTATTTTGGTAGGCCCTATCGGTGGTCTTCATGCCTGCATAATTCGGTTCCTCTTGCTGGACACAATCCCCCACCCTCACAACCTCAAGAAGGAGAGGTTTACTTTAGCTCATGTCTCAGGGAACTCACATGGTTTAATTAGCTCCAGAGCAGCAATGTTATGGTGGCTGGGTGTTGTGGAACCAAACCGCCTAGCTCATGGCAGTCGGGAAGCAGGAAGCAGAAGCGGCACACCAGCGCAGAGGCCAGGGACCACATTCAGCATCCAGATCCCCGTCTGCCTGATGCACCCAGTCGCTCAGCCCCTGGCCAGATCCCACAGCCAATCTGGAGTAACCGTCTCAATGCTTCCCACCTCCTTTAGCCCAGGACCCCTCTTAGTAATGTGCTCCACTAGGGAAGCAGCGTGCACACAGATGAGAGGCGTATGGCTGTGCTTGAGACAGAAGTGGACGATGGGAAGGACACAGCTTGTGCTCTTGGTTCCCCCTCATCACTCCCGTTTCTGTCTGTCCTGATGCGCCTACAGACACTCGCAAACTGAGCGTCCCAAGAATTGTCAACTAGAGTTCCTCTGAGTTGAACACCAACAGTTCATTTAAAAGGGACTTTATTCACATATACCATTGCATTTGGTCCACCACTTTAACATATAGTTTGTTTTCTATAGTTATTTTGGATTTATAGAAAAAATTGAGTAGAACACACTCAGAATTCCCACACACCACTCCCTGCATCCACAGTTTCTTTTAGAACCACCATCTTGCTTTGGTGAGGACATAGGTTATGTGATAAGCAAATATTTATACACTGCTATTCGCCAAGATCTTTTCAGTTTACATTAATATTTATTCTTTGGGTTCTACTGCTCTATGTATTTGGATCAATGCATACTGTCTTGTATCTAACAGTAGAGTATAATTCAGAACAGACTGACTGTCCTAAAAGTATTCCGTGACCCTTGTATTCATTCTGTAATACAGCATTTTTCTCCCTTTGCCACATGGTAATGGGACCCCGGTTCTCGGGCATGCCAGGGAGGTGATCTACTGTCGAGCTACGTCCACACATGCACTCATGAGTGCAGAGGTGGTAGGAACAGAGGTGATATAACAGAAGCACTGTCCTTTTATCATAGTAGAAAAAGCCTCAGGTTACATCCTCTGCAAGGTGCAGGGGGATGAAAGATTACAGGTACTATGCTACTCTTGTAAGAGTGAGGGGCTTGTAGCTTTTGTGTTTCAGAAGAGCTGAAATTTTATCAGTGAAAGTAACTGTCAAGGTAAATTTCATTGGATTTATGACACTTTTTTTGGGGGGGGGAATATTTGGGATATATCTGAATCTAGTATGTGCTAATATGTATTCAAAGGTTAATTTTGACTGTGCTTTATGTCCAAATGCTAAACTTGTCATTCCCTCACTGATTTGTGAAGTATGTTTTCTTTATTTCAGGGGCCTGCTTTTGACTTTGGTTCATTGCTAATTATGCACACAGTTTTAGAAAGACACTGACAATGAATCCAAAATATTAATAAACCAATAAGACAAGCAGTTTGAAAAAAAATTACATCATGTGTACTTACTGTCTAACTGACCTTTTCTACAGTTACTTAAATCCCTTAAAAATCCATTTAATTTCAAAGCCAGAGTATTAGCCTATTTATATGTAAATTGTCTTTAATTCATGCGTTGATTTAAAAGACTAATACAAAAGATCTTCGACCACAAGCGACCTTTTTGACTCCATACTTCTGAGAAAACTGTGAAGTGGTTCCTTAGTGAGCTCGTATGTAGCTGTGGTACAGCACAGGCCACCCCAGTCTGTGTAAATCACTCAAGTTGTACTGTTTTCAGCCAACAATAAATTATTGACAGTATAATTATTTTAGTTACTATCACAATATCGATAGGATCATAACATTTTCCCCTTAGTTCCTGTATTTCTTTTTCATTTTTTCTTTTAATATATTTGATGCAGGGTCTCACTACACAGCTCAGATTCATAGTGATCCTCATGTTTGCAGCTTTCCCAGAGCTGGGATTACAGCTGTGCATCACCATGCGCAGACTTGTTCCCCAACTCAGTGTGCATGGGCAAGGCCAGAGCAGCCTGTGCTGCAGGGGATCAAACCCTGGTCCCTGTGCCTGCCTACGTATGTGCTTAGTCCACGGAGTCACCTCTCCTGCATTGTGTTTCCATCTTTTGCTAACACATTTAATAAGAAGGCTTAGTAAGAAGTATTTCAGAAATAAGAGCTTTTATTTCAGGGACATTTACTTGCTTAATAGTCACTGTTTCCAATGAATTTAGCTGTCAAGGAAGCCTAAATACATATTGCTGCTTGTCATATAGACTCAAGAATTCAGAGAATGTTAAGAAAGGTAATGGAACAGATTGAAATCAATAATTTTTCAATGCATTTTAACAAATATATGAGGATATCTATATCTATCTATCTATTTATCATCTATCTATCTATCTATCTATCTATCTATTTTTTTAAGGATATCCATATTTTGTAAGTATCCAGTTCTTGTCATTCACGGGCACAATGCAAATAATCCATGTCTTAACTTATATAAATCACTTGAAGTAAAAGTGAATGTATCATTTACATGTGGTATCACATCTTTATAATTTTGTCTGTGCAGAAGGCTGAGAAAGAGGATCACACATTTAAGGCCAGTCATCTTTCTTTTTTCCTGTCTGAGATAAAAATACCAAGTGCCCAGGATTGAAGAAGGAAATAATTGTCTTGGCTCATCTTTTTCAGAGGTTTCAGTTCATAGTTGGCTGGTGGCATGTTGGTGGGGCACTGCAGAGGAGAAATAGTTCATGGTGGGCAGAAGGCAATAAAGTGACCAAATAGTAAAGCTGTAGCAGCAGTAACAGACTCCTTCTCCCTCTCCTCCCCACCCTGTGGGTTGGGCCTTTCCATTATCCATACCTAGAACTATGCCAGGCTACTCAATGGCCCAATCTAGCAGTCATACAACTTCAATCACAACCTCTGACACTCAGTCCTAGTATCACATATCCTGGATCCATCCACCTTTGAAAAGCCCTGCCTAAGACCACATTAGACTGCAAAGAGACATCTTGATACAGTCCAGAACGTCAATCCAGGTGGCCTGATGAGAACTTGTACAAAAAACAAAGGGAAACAAAAAGTTCTACCATGTGTATAAATACAGAAGTACACATACGTGTGATGGTGGATCTTCACTCAGTATTAATAGACCATACACTTATGTGTGGCTGTAGGGTGTTTCCAGAGATTATTGGCATGTGAGACAACAAGCTGCTGAGATCTGTCCTGAGTGCAGGTGGTGCCATCCAACAGGGCAGGGGCCCAGAAGGAGCTAAAGCAGTAGCAGAAGCGGTGTGTCACTACAGGATTTCTTGCCAACTCTTTCCTTCTCACTTTCCTTGTTTCTCTGCCTCCCCTTATCTAGTGTCTCTGCCTGCCTGTCTGTCTGTCTGTCTGCCTCCTCCATCCCTTTTCTGTCTTCTCCTCTCCTTCTGGCTCCACTGTCCCCTTCTACCATGTTGGTTTTGCCTTTCCATAGCCTAAAAGCAGGGGAGCCAGGTGGGCATGGACTGCAAGCTCTGAAGCTGTGAGCCAAAGAAACTTCCCTCCTTTATGTTGTTTATGTCAGGAGTTTTGTCACAGCAGTCCAGGGTTCACTAAAGTAACGCACATAGCAAGCATGCACTTGTTTTTCTACTCCAACCTTTACCTCCCTTGAGACAGGTACTTAAATCTATCAAAATTTTAGCCTGATGTACATGGTAGGAGAACAAGCATGCTGAGGATCCAAGGCAGATATATAGGTGTGCATTTGGATCCCGTGTCCCACATTTAGTTGCAATGGGCAAATGCTCTGTCTAACTGGAGATAATCTTGCTTGGCTTGTGATATGAAGGGGAATACCTTCCACTGCCTCTTGTTAATTGTCAAGCTTCAGTAATAGTGGCCTTCCAAACTTTCTTTCTTTCTTTCTTCCTTTCTTTCTTTCCTCCTTTTTCTTTCTTTCTTTCTTCCTTGCTTTCTTCCTTCCTTCCTTCCTTCCTCCCTTCCTTTCTTCTTTTCTTCCTTCCTTTCTTCTTTTCTTCCTTCCTTCATCCCTCCCTCCCTCCCTT